>CAUJNA010002856.1:0-17703 GCA_963377175.1 Effrenium voratum | reverse complement strand
CAAGACAGCTGACACTGACGGATGGCATTGCGCGCAAACAATTTAATTTGACATTGATATCAAAAGTTTTCATGACAACAAGCGGCCTGCCTGCATCCTGCCGACAATGACAATGACACTGACAAATGACACGCTTGGCTGGACACAGCTGCGGTGGCCACCATGATTCCCACAACCAGCCCGCAACAAGCACGACACTGTCATCATTGACTGCGCAACTGCGGCAACAGCACACATACAAACTGGGCCAGGGTGCCCTGAGCCATGGCCGTGGCCATGTTGGGCAAGTTCAGAAAGAAGACTGGCAAAGCCTGACACAAACAAAGTTCTGCAACATTGTGTCGAACACGACACTGACAAATGATAAATGACAGTGCAGTCGCTTCAAGTGGCAGGTGTCCTTGCCAATTCATGGGCGAGACCTGGGCCTGGACCGATCTCGACGATGGGCGCGAGCAGCCTGCCAGCGAATTTGGCATCACAAAACAACAAATCAGACACAATACCCAAACAAACACATCACTGCCACGCAGCCAACGCAACATAACCAGTTCCAAGGGCAGCTTCAACAGCAAGACCACGCGCGGCGGCATCTCGGACACTACCGACAGCAGGCGCCAGCATCAACAACAGAAATAGCAGGAGCAAAAACCAGCATGAGCAGCATTGGCAATGGCAGAAGCAGCAAACAGCTGCTGCTGCGGCTGCTAATGATGTCGAAGCTGCAGCTTGTTTGCTGTTGCTGCTGAAGATGGTGCTGGTGATCGTGATGCATGATGAGGTGATGAGTATGCTGATGATGGTGATGGTGATGATGATGGTGATGGCGATGATGATGATGATTATGATGATGATGGTGATGATGATGATGACGATCGTAATGATGATGATGATAATGATGATGATGATGATGATGAGGATGAGGACGATGATGATGATGATGATGTGGTGACGATGATGATGATGATGATGATGATGATGATGATGATCAATGATGACCTTGTGAAAATACCAATCATTGTGGCATCCTCTGAATCTGAATCATCAATGGGCCACACTTGAAATGGATGATGATGATGATAAGTATCATCAGGAAATGCATTTTGGACACAGTGGAAGAACAGGGCTGTGGCGCAATGGCAGCGTGCCTGCGGCGGCTGCGTGCTTCCGGGGAGGTCGCGGGTTCGAGTCCCGTCAGCCCTATGTCATATGTCGGGAAGAGGACGGAAGATTACAGGAAGAGGACGGAAGACTACTGGAAGAGGACGGAAGAGGACGGAAGACTAGAAGACTACTAGGGCAAGAGGACGGAAGATTACGGGAAGAGGACCGAAGACTACGGAAAAAGGAAGGGAGGAAGGAAGGAAGTGGGCTGGTGCTGGTGCTGGTGCTGGTGCTGGTGCTAGGTGCTAGGTGCTGGTGCTGGCGGCGGTGGCGGTGGTGGTGGTGGTGGTAGTGGTAGTCTAGCACAAGGACAATGGTGGGATGATGATTGCAGTGGTCATGACGATGCGACAGCAACAAAACGGCAGCGGCGCCTCCACCTCAGCATCCTGGTGGCCGACACGACTCTTGGGCAGCGACGACCCCGTGACATTTGAAAGTTCGAGGGTGCATGGCAACCTCACTCAGGCCCACACCGAGCAATCGTGGAATGGAAGTCCTGGCAGGGAGAGAGTCTGAGTTGGAGCACCTGTTTCTTTCTACCCGACGAAAACCCCCTCCTGCCACTCAGGCTAATGCTGGGCATAGCGCGGCTTCTGGAGCATCACAAACCATGGCAGCGGGCCATCAACAAAACCCTGGCTTTCAGTCACATCCTGTGGCAACACCATCTTAAGCCAGGACCTGGACCTGCTGGGACAGTGACAACAATGACATTGGCAAAGCTGCGGACAATGACACGGAGAATGGGGCAGTGACAACGATGACATTGGCCAAGCTGCGGACAATGACAGAGAGTAAAGCATTTTTTAGTTTGCTCCACCCATACCAAAGCATATTTTGCATGTCCTTAAGGAGCGCCCAGTCAGGACGGCTGGGTAGGTCTTGCAGGCCGCTTTTCGCCACTCGGCGAAGTCGAAAGCGCGCTCGAGAACGGGCCTTCCTCTTGGCCCGTCTCGCATAGCCCTCTCCAAAAGGATGGCTTGAGAGAGACCCTGTAGGGGCGCGCGGCCCGTCGGTGCCGCCGACGCAGCTTGAGGTTCCTCCTTGCCGCCGCGTCTTCGCAGGCCCGCTGGACGTCCTCTGGGACTGGCTCTTCGGAGCTGCTTTCTCCCGAAGAGTTCCCCGGCCCCGGGTTGCTGGCTTCGCCGACCCGCGTCCCTGCAAAGGGCGGGTGCCGGCGCAGTCGCCTGCGAACTCGTCGCAAGTTCTGGCTCCTGACCCGGGCGCCGCGCCCCCACCTCCTCACGGCTTTGCCTGCTCTCCCTTGAACCCAGCGCGCGGCCCGCCTCTCCGCGTGGTTCAAGGGGCGAGGCAGCCGCCACTCGCCCCCTCCCCGGGCAGCCTCTTCATCCTTCTCCCACGCCGCCGCACTTGCCGCGGCGCATTGCGCAAGCAACGCCAGGAGCCAGCGCGCCATTGGCGAGGCTTGAGCTGCTCTTCGCGTCTGGTCGCTCAACTTGTTGCGGGGCAACATTTGACAGAGCTTTGCTGAGACATGTCCGCGTTCTATGCAATATCAGCGCGCCTGCGGGCGCGCGCCGGCGTCTTCTCGCTCGGCTCGCTGGCCGCCGCGGCCTTCGCCTCCCGCGGGGCTTGCCTCGCAGCAAACGAGAAGAGCGTGCTTCCAAAAGTGAGAATCCCGCGGGACTTCTCTGATGAAAAAAAAATGTGCTTCCGAAAACGAGAACGGCCTGGGATGCCAGACGCTTGAGTTCTGTCTCCGGCCCGCGGCCTTCGGGCCCCGAGCTCGCAGGTCTTGCGCCGCGCGAGCGCCTGTGGGAGCAGTGTGCTGGCCGCGCCGCTCCTTCCTCCCACAGGGCTTGCCTCGGGCCGCCTGCGAGCCGGATGTGCTTTCGCTCCCCGAGCTCGCAGGTCTTGCGCGCCTGTGGGGCAGTGTGCTGGCCGCGCCGCTCCTTCCCCCCACAGGGCTTACCTCGGGCCGCCTGCGAGACCCACGCAAAGCCCGAATGCGGAGATCTGGCCATTTGGCCGCTTCTCGCTGATGACGGCCATTGCGGCCAAATTGTTGACAGAATAGCCATTGCAGCTGGCCGGCCTTGGCTCGGCTTGGCCGCTGATAAACTCCTTATACGGGGCGATATGAAATCGGCTCCGCAGCCCAAATCCATATGATAAAAATGGCTTGGCTGATAAGCTGCTTGTACGGGACAATATGAAATCGGGCATCTGCAGCCCGAGTCTAAAGGTACGGCCACTGCGGCCACTGGCCTGGCCTTGATAAAGCGGCCATTGTTGATAAACAGCTATTGAGTAGGGATCTGCTGCTAAGGTTGCCATTGGGCTGCCGCGCGCGCTGCAGCACAATGCGCGGGAGAGCGCAGCACAAACCTATAGCTGCGGCGGAATCTCGACTGCGGGGGCGCAGGCGCGGAGATGCCAAAACCGATTCTCCGCAGCCCAATTATAACGGGAGGCTGCAGCACAAACCCATAGCTGCGGCGGAGTCTCCAACTGCGGGAGCGCAGGCGCGGAGACACTCCGATCACGGGAGTGCGTGCCGCGCGCGCGGGAGGCTGCAGCACAAACCCATAGGTGTTGCGGAATCTCCGGCTGCGGGAGAGAACAGGCGCGAAGATGTTAAAAAACCCGAGCGCAGGCGCGGAGATGCAAAAACCTGTTCTCCGCAACCCAAGTATAACGGGAGCGCTGCGCGTGCGGGAGGCTGCGGCACAAACCCATAGCCTCGGCGGAGTCTCCGACTGCGGGAGCGCAGGCGCGGATGCCAAAACTGGCCCTCTGCAATCCGATCACGGGAGTGCGCATCGAGCGCGCGCCGCGTGCACGGGAGGCAGCACAAACCCATAGGTGCGGCGGAATCTCCGGCTACGGGAGCGCAGGCGCGGAGATGTTAAAGAAAACTGGCCCTCCGCCGCGTGCGCGGGAGGCTGCAGCACGAACCCATAGATGTGGCGGAATCTATATTGGATCAGGGAAACCGGTTGAGGTTTGGGGGACCAAGATCGTCTTCTACAACCTTGCTGGTGTTGAGGCAGGCGTCCTGGGCCAAGGAACCCTAAACCCGTAAAAGGTTGAGGTTTGGGTGGTCAGGGGTGGGGAGATCGCTGAACGCGGCGCGCGCCGCCCCGACGCTTTAAGCGTAGGCGCGCGCTTGAACTTGGCAAACCCTAAATCTTCTCTTCAATGGAGATTTAAACCTTAATGTATCAGTGCTCCTGATTTGAGCCGCCCCCTTGGGCTCTTCTTCTCCCAGAAGACAATTCTGTCCTTTGGGAAGGGAAAGGTCTTAGGAAATGGCTTCGCTCTGTCCTTTGCCAGCTCCAAAGCCGTCTTCGACTCTGTCCTGGGCCAGCTTAAAGCCGTCGCTTCTTTTCTTCTCCAAATCCCAAATCCGGGCTTGGCCCTGATAAACTGTTCATATATGCCAGAAATGTAAAGATCTTGTCATTTTGCTCCTTTCTGCTGCTGATAAACTGTTCTCAGGCTCCAATCGTAAAGATCTGGCCATTTGTCTTCTTTCTGCTGATAAACTGTTCATATGGCGCAATACAAAAATGGCCATCCAAGCTCAAAATGTAAAGATCTGGTCACGTGGCTCCTTTCTGGGCTTGGCCAGCCGCTGATAAACTGTTCGTGCGGCGCAAGGTAAAGATGACCATCCAGGTCATTTGGCTCCTTTCTGGGCTTGGCTAGCCGCTGATAAACTGTTCATATGGCCGTTTGCCAGCCTGGCTTGAAATGTAAAGATCTGGTCATCCTTGCTTGAAATGTAGAGATCTGGTCATTTGGCTTTTTTTGCATCCCGGGCCAGCCAGTTCCAAGCCTCTTTTTTGGATGGCTTTTGCTTCTTTTCTCTCCAAAATCCCGAATCGGCTTGAATCCGTTCATGTAGCAAAGGTATAAATTGCCATCCGGGCTTGAAATGGACAGATCTGCTCCTTTAGAGCCCGCTCTCCCGTTGATGCATCAACTTCTTTGTGCGGAGCCACAAAAAAACGCAACCGCAGAGTTGTGGAGTTTATCGCTCGCAACCCCCGTCTGGAAATTTGGAGAAACCAAAAAACTCTCCTATGTTGTGGGTAACCGATCTGGGTGGGTGGGAAAGCTAACAAAACTTCTCTCAATCCATTTGATATACCCTCTAGACCCTAAACCCTAAACCCTAAACCCAAACAATCTCTTCAATGAATATTTAAACCTTAATGGGGCCGTGGCTCTATCTTGCCGTCCCCCCAAACCCAGCCTTATCTCAAAATATTCCCTTCAGGCCCCTCCTGTCCAAGCCTTCCAAGGCTTCTCTGTCCTTTGGGGAGGGAAAGGTCTTAGGATTTGCTTTGGCTCTGTCCCGGGCTTGCTAGCTCAAAGCCTCTTCTACATTTATGAACAGTTTATAAGCCGCTGGCCAGAAGGAGCCAAGCGACCATATCGTTACATTTTGAGCTTGGCTGGCTATTTTTACATTGCGCTATGTGAACAGTTTATCAGCGGCTAACCAAGCCCAGATTTGGAAGAGGCTTTGAGCTAGCAAGCCCGGGACAGAGCCAAAGCAATTCCTAAGACCGCATTTTGAGCTTGGATTGCAATTTTTACATTGCGCCATATGAACAGTTTATCAGCGGCCGGCCAAGCCCAGAAAGGCAGTTTATAAGCCGCTGGCCACAAAGGAGCCAAGTGACCAGATCGTTACATTTTGAGCTTGGCTGGCTATTTTTACATTGCGCCATGTGAACAGTCTATCAGCGGCTAACCAAGCCCAGATTTGAAAATCCAAGCTCAAAATGTAAAGATCTGTTCATTTGGCTCCTTTCTGGGCTTGGCCGGCTGATAAACTGTTCATATGGCGCAATGTAAAAATTGCAATCCAAGCTCAAGATGTAAAGATCTGGCAATTTGTTGTTTTGCCGAGCGTTTACAGGCACAGCTCGCTGATAAACTGTTCATACTGCGCAATGTAAAAATAGCCATCCAAATTCAAAATGTAAAGATCTGGTCATTTGGCTCCTTTCTGGGCTTGGCCAGCTGCTGATAAACTGTTCGTACGGCGCAATGTACAAATAGCAATCCAAGCCTGAAATGTAAAGATCTGATCACTTTGCTCCTTTCTGGGCTTGGCCAGCCGCTGATAAATTGTTCATATGCGCAGCCAGGATTGGAATGTAAAAGATCTGGTCATTTGGCTCCTTTCTGAGCTTGGCCAGCCGCTGATAAACTGTTCATATGGCGCAATGCAAAAATGTCCACCCAGGTACAGATCTGGTCATTTTGCTCCTTTCTAAGCTTGGCCGGCCGCTGATAAACTGTTCATATAGCGCAATGCAAAAATGGCACTCCAAGCTGAAAATGTAAAGATCTGGTCATTTGGTTCTCTTCTGGGCTTGGCCGGTCGCTGATAAACTGTTCATACGGCGCAATGTCAAAAATGGCCATCCAAGCTCAAAATGTGAAGATCTGGTCAGTTGGCTCCTTTCTTGGCTCGGCCAGCCGCTGTAAACTGTTCATACGGCGCAATGTAAAAATGGCCAGCCTGGATTGCAATCTGGTCAGCCGGCTCCTCTCTGGGCTTCGCCAGCCGCTGATAAACTAATCATATGGCGCAATGTAAAAATTGCCTTCCAAGCTCAAATGGATCTGGTCGTTTCGCTCCTTTCTGGGTTTGGCCTCGAAATGTAAAGATCTGGTCATTTGGCTCCTTTCTGGGCTTGGCCAGCCGCTGATAAGTCGTTTATATGGCGCAATGTAAACCCACCCAAGCTTGAAATGTGTAGATCTTGTCATTTGGCTCCTTTTTGGGCTAGGCCAGCTGCAAATGCAGAGATCTTGCACTTTGTTGCTGTTCACTGGGCTGATGTTTCAATTTTCTCTTGTGGGGCACGATAAAATTAGCAACCGGGCTTGCGATGATTTCCAGAGTTGGGGAGTTTGTCACTCGCGACGCCCATCTTGAAATTTGGAGAACCAATGTTGTGGGTAACCAATCTGGGTGGGTGGGAAAACTAACACAAAACTTCCTCAATCCATTTGATATACCCTCTAGACCCTAAACCCTAAACCCTAAACCCTAAAGTCTAAGCCGAGCCCACCAACCCCATATGGGCGAGGCTGCCGGAGCGCCAGCGGAGCGCCACTCGTCTTTTCAGCCGAGGAGAAGTCTCCGAGGCAAGCTCGGCTGCTTAACTTGCCCTAGGCAGTCCTCCCTTACTCTAGAAAGGTAAAGACCCTAAAACCTACACTTTGCTGGCCGATCCCCTCCCTCTTGGAAGTCGGGCTTCCTTCCTGCTTCCCAGAAGGTTTTGCCCCGGGTTCGTGGGGGCTTTTCGGTTCCCGAGAAGCATTTTCTTGGGGCTGGGGCATGGCTTGGTTTTGAGCGCTAGACCTTCCGGGGCCCCTTCTTCCCCAGCGGTCCTCAGTGAGCAGGCGTGAAGTGCTCTGGTTCCAGAAGACCGCCCAAGAGGTAATCTGTGTCCCGCCTCACCCGGCTCATCGCCACATAGCCGCCGGCCTTGAATCGCCTCACGTCCAGCCAGATGGTCACGTGGCTGAGTTCTGCTCCTTGGAGCTTGTGGATGTTGCTCGCGTAGCCTGGCCGGGCCGGCCATCTTCCACGTCGTCTGTTAACGGGAAGAGGGCCAGGTCCTTGCCGGTGGCTGTGGTGACGTGGAGGCAGCCAGAAGCGCAGTCCAAGCTGCGGACCGTGGCTTCCATCCCGTTCACAAAGTCCGCCCGCTTGTTGACGTTGCGTGTCAGGTGCACTCGCATCCCGGCGTAGATCTCTTGCTGGAGAGGCCTTGGCGCGCCGTCCTTCCGGCGGCCGCTCTCCTCAAAGTTGTCCGGGTTGGCTTCCCAATCCAGGCCCAGGTTGCCAAGGACAGGCTTGCGCATCTTTTCAAAGAGCGCCCGGACGATCAGCTGATTGACGACGGCCGCCTTCTGCCGAGTGCAGGTGACCACGGTTGTGTCCGGGTGGCGGCGCAAGACTTCCTCCATTTCCTCCAAGGTGGGGTTGCCGGCATGGGTCCAGGCCTTGTGGCCCCGGCAGATGTCCACCAGCTGCTCGGGCGTGGGGGCCGCCGTGCGTAGCAGCTCCAGCTTCTTCCGCAGCTTCTGGTCCTTGCAGCGCCACATCTCGTGCAGGTTGACCACGAAGACGCTCCGCCACTTCGGACTATCTGTGGCCTGGCTGTTGTTCACGCCGGGCAGCTGCCAGAAATCCCCAGCAAAGACCAAGGCCGGGATCTTGTCCGCAGCTGCCCACATCTGCAGGATCCGCTCAAACTGCTCGGCGTCCAGCTGCGAGACCTCGGGCGGGCCGAGCCCGGCGACCGGTCTTGAGTTCTTGAGCGCGGCCTCGCGCAGGTCGTCCAGCTCCTCCGCGTCTTCCGCGGCTCGCGCCTTGGCTGCCCGCTCCGCGTTGCCTAGGACGCTGTCCCGTAGAAGCTGCTGCTGCCGGTTGAGCTGCAAGCCTTTGTCTGGGACAGGGAAGCCGGCTTCCTCAAGGCTGCGCCGAGCTCCCGCGGCGTCTCCTTTAAGGATGTGGCCTGCCAGGTATTGCTCCACAAGATGGCGCTCCGCCTTCAGCTTCGCGAGGAAGGACTTGACCTTGGCGATGCCCATGGCCTCAAGCTCCAGCTGCTTGGTCACCGCCTCCTCGTTGCTCCAGTGCTCGGGGCAGCGGGCCAGCGCGCTGCCAAGGTGCTGATACTCCTCCGGCACCTTTTCGGCCACCGCCGGGTCGATCAGGTCCTCTAGTGCTCGGAAGGGCGATCGCAATGCCAGCCATTGCCCGAAGTAGCGGTCGTTGAACACCGAGACCGTTTCCACCGCGATGAGCTTCTCGCCCTCCATCTTGCAGCTGTTGGCAAAGTTCTCCAGGCTCTCGACGCTGCCTTGTTTGTTCCACTTGTTCCAGACCCACTGCGCGATCTCCCCCTTTTTGTTCGTCTTCCGGGCAAACTCCAAGAGGCTCATGTTCTCGCGGCGCCAGGCGCTCTCCTGGTAGAGCTGGGCAATCTTTGGCACGCCCTCCTCCTTCATGCCGGGCCAGGGCGCACGCAGCTCTTCCATGGTTCCGCTGTAGCGGCAGGGGGGGAACGTCTTGGCCGCAAGGTAGAGCCACATCTCCGGCTCGCAGGGCTTGTAGTCGAAGAGCACCCTGCGGGCCACAGAGAAAGCCGAAGCCTCGTCCGCCAGCCACTCCTTCTGGAAGGCGTCTGAGAACTTCGGCGTGTAGGTCGCGCAGTATTTGAGGAGAGGGCCGCGGTCGTTGCCGAGGAGCGCGTCTTGGTGGCACTTGGTAACTTCCAGGGTTGCAGTGAAATAAGCCCTGTGTCCAGCCGCGGCGTCCTCCGCTGTGTGCTGCAGCCGCAGGAGCTGCGTCGCGTCCTCCCAGTGGGATTCCCGCTCCTGGATCGGCCAGCCGGTGGGCGCGCCCTCGCGCCGTGGCCTTCCAAGGACGTAGCCCCGCAGCGCCGCCTCCTCCTTGCTCGGCTCCGTGGCCCGGATCTTGTCTTCCAACTTAGCCCGCTTCGGCTCTTGCAGGTAGTTCAGGCTGTGGCAGTGAACGCGGCCGCTGCCGTGGTAGGCTTGAGTCGCCGCCTTGCGCTTGCCGTCCTGGTACTCCAGCCGGAAGAAGAAGGCCTGGCTAGTCTCGGGACCGTCGTCGGTTGGGCCGAGTAGGTGTGTCTTCCAGGCTTCCCCCCCGTCGGCACTGCTGCGCTTGTTCATGCCGGTGTAGAGGCCCCGCTCCAGCTCCGTGAACACGTGGGCGTGATGCAGGGTCTCCAGCCCCGCCAGCTCCTGCTCTGGCTCGCCCTCCGCGGTGGACCCGCCGCGCCGCCGCCCCGCCTGCGCCATCTCGTTGAGGATCCAGGCGTGGTAGGGGAAGCTGGGCTCCCAGGGCGCCATCGTCTTGAAGATCTGCGGGTGGCCACACTGCCTCTGAAGGTCGATCAGCGCCGCGTGCCTGGTCTTGAAATAGAGCGGCGAGAACGTCTCCCCCTTCAGCACCAAGCGGAGCGGGATGTGCTTGCAGGCATTCTTGCCGCCCCCGATGCGGCTCCAAAGGCTGAGATCGTACACGAACTGGAGCAGCTCGAAGTCCTCCGCGTAGCCGGCGATGGGCCCCAACACCTTCTTCATGAAGGACTTCTTGATGCTCTGCCGCCCCCCGTCTTCGCCCTCGCCCTCCTCCGAGCCGCTGTCTTCCGCCGCGGTTTGCCAGCGCCGCTTGCGCTGCTCCACCTCCTGGGCTGGGTCAGCCGCGCTGCGGCGCCGCTGCCGCCTGACATCGCTGGCGCGAATTGACGTCTCGCACATCTCTTCGGCCCAGTAGAGGTTGGGCCACAGGGCGTTCTCCACGCCGGGCGTCTCCAGGAACTGCAAGGGCCGCTTGCGCCGCTGCTCTGGCGCTTCCTCTTCGCCTTCCCGCTCCAGGAACTTGTCGTGTTTCTCCACAAAGTCGCCGTAGGCCGTCTCTTCCGAAGCCATGAGGAAGTCGTAGGCTGCCCAAGCGGCTCTCTTCTGGTCCCGTGGCAGCTGCCTGATCTTCTCCGGCACAGGCTCCGCCGCCCAAGCTAGCCGGATCATGGCGCTATGGGCTCGGTAGCCGTAGGCCGCGCGCCGGTACGGGCCCACATCAATGTCCAGAGGTCGGAGCGCCCTGACTTCCTTGGAGAGATTTCGCTCAAACTTTGGGACAAGGATCTTCCCGTTCTGGCACGCCTTGCAGGCCCGCGGGGCGATCTCTGGCTTGGCCACCCGGCGGCAATCAATCGGCTCCAAGCGCCGCGGCTGCAAGGAGCGGCAATCCTTGCAGATTCCCCAGGACCCAAACTTGGCCCAGAGCTCCACGAAGCGCCCCTGCTCTGAGAGGGCGGGCGCCGGCAGCCCTGCGTCGTTGTGTGCGATGTCCTCCGCTGGCGGCGCCTCCAGGTCGTGGTCCTCAAAGAACTTCTTCTGGGCCCGCTTGCGATCAGCCTTGACCTGCCGCTTGTGCTTCTTGGCCTCCGCCGCGGTCAGCGGGCGCCAGGCACGCTTCCGAGAAGCCAGCGCCGTTGCCCAGGAGGTCTTGGCGGTCTGGGCGGGCGCCGGCCTTGGCCGCCTTGCACGCTCCCGCCGGGCCGCGGCCCGCGGCAGGGCCTGGGCCGCTGCCTTTTTGTGGATCTCTTCGCGGTGCTTGTCGGGGATCCGCAGCAACGCTGAATTGTAGACGTGGGGCTTCTCCTCGTAGGCCGCACGAAACTTCTTCATGTTGCTCAGGATGTGGCTGCGGCCCGCGGCGCTGCCGCAAAGCCTGTTAATCGCCTTGTCGTTGCAGAACACACACTTGCGGCCGTGGTTGGGGCTGTGGTGGTCGAAGCTGCCACAAGTCCCAGGGCCCTGCAGGTTGTAGATGCAAGGCCAGTCCGCGTCGCGGCCTCCGCAAGGATGCGTGTTCCGCCCGGCCGGCCGCTTCCTGGAGCCTGCGCCAAAGGCCGCGCTCAGCTTCGTTTTGGCCGCCGACTTCGCTTTCTTCCCGGCCTGCCTCACAGGCAGGCGCCCCTCAACCTTCTCCACATCTGCCAGGGCCGCCTCCAGGGGGTCCTGCGCGCCGCCCGCGCCAAGGGACTCCGCTGTCTCACAAGGCAGCGGCGGCCGCTTCCCCCGCGCCCGGCGGCGCCTCGGAGCCTCTGCCTCCGCACGCTCCTCCGCAGCCGCAGCCGCCTCTGCTGCCTCCGCCTCATCCACTTCCGCGACCATGCTGTCGACCCATCGGTCCCAAGTCATCCGACCAACTGGGTGCTTGAGGCAGTCCAGCACCATAGTGCCGGGCGTCCGGCCCTCCTCTTCCAGAAGTTTCTTCACCCAGCCGCCCACCATAGTCTTGTACTCTGAAAGGTCCGTCTCCTGGTCGAAGAGCTCGCTCACCTCGGGGCGGTTGCGAGCCGCCCATCCGCTTGTAAATGCCATAGACGAGGTCCCCGCGCCAAGCGTAGTAGCAGGCCATTGGTCCAGAGGGTCCGTCCTGCAAGTCAGTGTTGGGGGGCTGCCGCTCTGACTTGAGCTTTGGAAACGCGTCGGCGCACGTCACGAGTTTTCGATCAACACAACATCTCAGACCCAACCTTCCGTCAACTTCTGTCTCCCAACTTGCCATGTGTGTCGGGGCCTGACTTGGCGGGGGGGCTTCTAACCTTGACTGGGCGTTTCTGGCTCCCTCTTCCGTTTTTTCCGCTTACCACATTTGCGTCGATGTTCTGAAACGATCGACAGTGTCTTTGGATACGACCAGTTCAAACATATCACATAGTGAAACCAAGTGTGAGACAGCCGGCCCGCTCACTTGAGGCCTCCCAAGGGATTCTTCTCCGGCCGCCCTGCGCGCCAAGGAACGCGACGGCCTCCATTGCCGGCTGCGGTTGCCGCCGGGCGCCTTCTCCAGCCGCCCCGGCGCAGGTCCTGTCAGGGGGCGGGCGAGCGACCGGCAAACGCAACTCCGTGTGACAAATCAAGAAAGCTTTCAGCCACTTGTGTTTTTCTACCTTGCGGGGCATGACCGGCTCCGAAAGCGGCGCGTGCGGGGCCGACCGAAAAGCCAAAAGTAAAAACTAGAAAACGTTGCTGCCTAGCATAGTTCGTAAGATTGTTCTCTACTCAATGGTTCTGGAAACCCTCGCGATTGGTCGTTTCTAGATTGCCTCCAAAAGCTTCCCGGCGCCTCCGAAGCGTGTTTTTTATATGAAATTAACAGACCGGGGGGGGGGGCCGGTCGCGATATCCGGGGGGGCCGGTCGCGATATACTTTGACCGGCCCCCCCCTGAGGAGGGGTCGGTCGTGATACGGATCGCGACCGGCCCCCTTTTCGTACATCGCGACCGACCCCCGGGCGGGGGGGGCCGGTCAAAATATATCGTGACCGGCCCCCCCTCGGATCGTGACCGGCCCCCCCCCCCCAACGGCCGTTTTATCAAGGCCAGCCCTAACTTGTGCGCCTTGCCCCGTCCGCGCTCGCCTTCGCTCCCCGCTCGCCTCGCGCCGCCGGGGCTCCGCGCAACCTTTTCTTTTCTCTTGCAACAAATCGATCGAGTCGCGCCGCGCAAAGTTTGAAATAAGAACAAGAAACCCCGGCCCGAAGGTGTGCTGCTAACTCCGGGTGGATTGGGGCGGGCCATCTAGCCCTAAGCCTCCATCCTCTGAGCACACCCTAAACCCTAAACCCTAAACCCTAAATTCCCACCCGGTCTGCCTAGACCGTTTCCCACCCATTTCTAGGGTGGTGTATATTCACAACTAGCGCCGCCGGGCGGCTTTATTCCGAAGGCTCGTATTTGCAGAGGGAGGCGCCTTGAGAATGGGGCAAATGATTGCTTAGAAGCAACCCTCGGCTATGCCCATTATACACCACCCAAATGAGCCTCGCGCTAGCTGCTCTTACCTAGAAGGTCAATACCCTAAAACCCCGGGTTTTAGCCCTCCGGGGTCGCCCCTAAACTCTGAGCCCTCCGGGGTCGCCCTTCCGCCGAGAAGCAGCATTTAGCAAGCAACTTTGCTCTCTTGGCCCCGCCTTGCGGCCCCCTTCCTGGGGTCCTTCAGTGGAAGCGAGCTGGCGTGAAGTGGTGCACCCCCGGGTCGCCGAGGAAGCGCCAGTTCGCGTCGAACTCCACGCGTCTCAGCGCCACGTACGCGGCGGCGGGCATGTTCGGGATGTCCAGCCACACGGTGATGTGGGCCAGCGTGGCGCCCTGGACCTTGTGCAACGTGCTCGCGTAGCCCAAGCGCAGGGGGTAGTTCTCCGACGTCCACGGGTGGATCGTCAGGCGAGCGCCCTGGTCCGTTCGAACCATCATGTTGTCGTTGTCCATGCCCAGGACGGTGGCGCCCATGCCGTTGACGAACCCGACGGTCTTGTTGAGGTTCTTGGTCAGGACCACCCGCGCGCCCGCGAAGAGGGGCGTCTCGAGCGGCGTCTCGGCCACGAGCGTGCCGCGGACGTAGTTGTCCACGTTGCTCTCGGGGTCGGCCGGCACAACGGCGAGCGGAGCGCTGTCGCCGAAGAGGGCCTGCGTGGCGAGGCCGTTCAAGCGGGCGCTGGCGCCGCGGCTGACGGTGAGGAATGTCGTCTCCGGCGTCTCTGCCAGGATGTGGGTCACGTCGTCCAGCGTGGGGATCTCGTTCGTGACGTAGCCGGCTTGGCCGCGGTCTGAGCCCGGCCCCTTTCTTAGACGCTGCGCGGAGAGCCGGCGCCGACCCCCGTTTCCCCCCCGCTCGTCTTCGCTTCGCTCGCCTCGCCTCCTCTTCTACCCTCGGCGGGTCTGGGAGCGAGCGACTCCGGCGCTGCCGCTCGGCGCGCGCGTTCGTGAAGTGGGAATTTAGCACAAAACCCTAAAAGGAAATGTTGTGGGAGGTTTCCCGCGCTCGCCGCGGAGGGAGGGGAAAAAAAAGCTCGCGCCAATCTATTGGCCGAGCGCTGCCAAACAAATGATTGGGCCGTCGCGTCTGGAGTCCGCCGCCAACCCTACTGCAGCCCTGGCTGCATGGGAGGCGGCGAAGCCCCCGCGCGTGAATGTCGACCGAGCTCGCGGCAACGCCCTAAACCCTAAACCCTAAACCCTAAACCCTAAACCCTAAATCTTCTCTTCAATGGAGATTTAAACCCTAATGTATCAGTGTTTCCGATTTGGTTCGCCCCCCCTTGGGCTCTTCTTCTCCCAGAAGAGGATTCCTTCTTTTGGGAAAAGAAAGGTCTTAGGAAATGCCTTGGCTCTGTCCCGGGCTGGCTCAGCTGTTCTTAGCCGTCCCAGCCCTGCTCGAACCTCTTCTTTGGCCAGCCACTGATAAACTGTTCATACGGCGCAATGCAAAAAATTGCCACCCAGGCTCAAAATGCAAAGATCTGGCCATTTGGCTCCTTCTACGCGTGGCAAGCCGCTGATAAACTGTTCATATGGCGCAATGTAAAAATGGCCATCCAGGCTTAAAATTTAAAGATCTGGTCCTTTTGCTCCTTCTGGGCTTGGCCAGCCGCTGATAAACTGTTCATATGGCGGAATGCAAAAAATAGCCATCCAGGTTCAAAATGTAAAGATCTGGTCATTTGTCTCCTTTCTGGGCTTGGCCAGCCGCTGATAAACTGTCGCAACGCAAAAATGGCCATCCAAGCTCAAAATGTAAAGATCTGGTCACCTAGCTCCTTTCTGGGTTCGCAAGCCGCTGATAAACTGTTCATATGGTGCAATACAAAAATTGCCACTCAAGCTTGAATGGCCATCCAAGCTCAAAATGTCAAGATTTAGCCTCCTTTCTGGGTTTGGCCAGCCGCTGATAAACTGCTCATATGGTGCAATACAAAAATTGCCATTCAAGCTTGAAATGTCGAGGCCTCTTTTCCGGGCTTCGCTAGCCGCTGATAAACTGTTCATACGGCGCAATGTAAAAATGGCCAGCCAAGCTCAAAATGTAAAGATCTGGTCATTTGGCTGCTTTCTGGGCTTGGCCAGCCGCTGATGAATTGTTCATATGGCGCAATTTAAAAAATGGCAATCCAAGCTTGAGAAGTCGAGATCTGGCCATTTGTTGCTGTTCGAAGAGCGTTTCAATTTCCTCTTGCGGAGCAAGATACAATTAGCAACCGGGCTTGCGATGACTTCCAGAGTTGGGGAGTTTATCACTCGCAACCCCCGTCTTGAAATTTGGAGAAACCGAAGAACTCGCCTATGTTGTGGGTAACCAATCTGGGTGGGTGGGAAAGCCAACAAAACTTCTCTCAATCCATTTGATATACCCTCTAGACCCTAAACCCTAAACCCTAAACCCTAAACCCTAAACCCTAAACCCTAAACCCTAAACCTCTATTCTCTACTCTAGTATATATATTTAAATGTTTGCCCTACAACGGGTCGGGCCGCAGGAGGCTTTCTTAAGACCTTCTTTTCAGTTCTGCGCGTGTCCCGCAAGCTTCTAAATCGGTTTCGTTGTTCAAATCAAAGTTCGGGGCCAAAATCGCAAATTTTGCCACGCGCTAAATTTGCGCACTTTCTAGGTCGGGCCCTCTTGGCCGCGGCTGAGCCGTGGGCGCGCCGGGGCCCCGCCGCGGGGCTGGTGGCCCGGTGGTCCTGCGTCCGTCTCTGAAGCGGGTGGTCCCGGGCTCGGTTCCTCCCTGGCGCGCGCTTTGCGCTGTGTCAGCGCGCGCTCTGAAAGCTTTCTTTTCGATTCTCTGTATTTCCCGCGAGTTTCTAAATCTGTTTTGCTGCTTGAATCCAAGTTTGGCTTGATGGGCGCGTTCGTGACCTTCTGGGACGCTCGAAGACCCACTTGTTGGCCAACCCCGGAACGTGGCCCCCATCGGCGCAGCCAGGCAGGAGGACAGCCTCCTGGAGTCGCAGATGCAGCTGGGCAGCCTGCAGTGCCCGCGCAACCCCATGAAGGGCCTCGGAGCACTTCCGCTTCCTCTCGGTCCTTGCAGGCGGTCACGGCTCGGTTCCTCGCGCGCGCTTTTTTTTTTTGGCCTCGATTTTTCTGCCGGGCAATGTTTTTCGTGGCCGCGCCGTGGTTTTCCACTTCCAGCAATCAAAAAAGCGGCGGCCGTTCATATTCGCTTGGTCGGCTCTCTGAGCAGTTTCGCGATCGAAACGCTCTTGGCTTTGCACGGCGCAGAACTTCCAAGCTGGTGGGGCGTGCGGCAACTCAGCTACACGCGAACTCGAAATCATCGCCAAGCCGTTGAGGGTGCTGCGTGAAGCGCTTCTCAGCGGGCGTAGTTTCCTGGCCCCTTGTGCGCAGACACTCGCAACTACTCTCCGCCCTTGCAACATATCGCCTGCTTTTGTCAATTCGTCTTGGTCGCTGCACGCCGATTTTTGCAATCTGTCACCTACTTCGTTGGTCGCTCTGCGCGCGCGCCCTCTCGCCGCTTTGCTTTCGCTGCGTTCGATTTGTTGATTTGCGCTGGTGTGGAAGCTGGCCCTTGGTAGCGGGCCTGGGTGGGTGGGATTGAGATCGATACTTTTGATTGACGGCGCTATGAAGATTTCCATGTCTCAAATCTTGTGAACCCTAAACCCTAAACCCTAAACCCTAATCCCTAAACCCTAAACCCTAAACCCTAAACCCTAAACCCTAAACCCTAAACCCTAAACCCTAAACCCTAAACCCTAAACCCTAAACCCTAAACCCTAAACCCTAAACCCTAAACCCTAAACCCTAAAACCTTAACCCTAAACCCTAAACCCTAAACCCTAAACCCTAAACCCTAAACCCTAAACCCTGAACCTAACTTCTAATTACTTTAATATTAATTTAAAAGTTAAAGCCAAAACGGTCGCGCCGGTGCGCCTAACACTGGGGCTTCTCGAAGCTTGTTTTCAAGTTCTGCGTGTGTCTTGCAAGCTTGTAAATCTG
Source organism: Effrenium voratum (assembly GCA_963377175.1). NCBI lineage: Eukaryota > Dinophyceae > Suessiales > Symbiodiniaceae > Effrenium > Effrenium voratum. The sequence continues at coordinate 185 of CAUJNA010002856.1, read as the reverse complement.
CTTCGCTGCTCGAATCCAAGTTCGGGGCCAAAATCGCCAATTTTGCAACGCGCTAAACTTTCGCGCTTCTCAGGCTAGGCCCTTTCGGCCGCGGCGGAGCCGTGGGCTCGGCGGGGCCCCGCCGCGGGGCTGGTGGCCTAGTGGTCTTGCGTCTGTCTCTGAAGCGGGTGGTCCCGGGCTCGGTT
>CAUJNA010002855.1:0-17802 GCA_963377175.1 Effrenium voratum | reverse complement strand
AATTAAACAACCTGGTTGATCCTGCCAGTAGTCATATGCTTGTCTCAAAGAAAGAAAAACGGAAAACGAAAGAAAAAATGAAACGAAACACGGAACATTCCGCAACAACAACGAAATTTGTTCTCGAAAAAGTAGCAACAAATCATTTTGAAAAAAGAAGAGAATTAGAAAAGAAAGAACTGAGAAAAAAGAAAACAAAAGGAAAGAAAGAAAAGAAAAGAACGAGGAGAAAGAAAACAAAAAAGCAAAAAACCTGGTTGATCCTGCCAGTAGTCATATGCTTGTATCAAAGAAAGAAAAACGGAAAACGAAAGAAAAAATGAAACGAAACGCGGAACATTCCGCAACAACAACGAAATTTCTTCTCGGAAAAGTCGCAACAAATCATATTGAAAAAAGAAGAGAATAAGAAAAGAAAAAATTAAAAAAAAAGAAAGCAAAAGGAAAGAAAGAAAAGAAAAGAACGAGGAGAAAGAAAACAAAAAAGCAAAAAACCTGGTTGATCCTGCCAGTAGTCATATGCTTGTCTCAAAGAAAGAAAAACGGAAAACGAAAGAAAAAATGAAACGAAACGCGGAACATTCCGCAAAAACAACGAAAGTTCTTCTCGAAAAGATACCAGCAAATCATTTTGAAAAAGGAAGACAATTAGAAAAGAAAGAACTGAGAAAAAAGAAAACAAAAGGAAAGAAACAAAAGAAAAGAACGAGAAGAAAGAAAACAAATGAAGTAAACAACCTGGTTGATCCTGCCAGTAGTCATATGCTTGTCTCAAAGAAAGAAAAACGGAAAACGAAAGAAAGAATGAAACGAAACGCGGAACATTCCGCAACAACGACGAAATTTCTTCTCGAAAAAGTAGCAACAAATCATTTTGAAAAAAGAAGAGAATTAGAAAAGAAAGAACTGAGAAAAAAGAAAACAAAAGGAAAGAAACAAAAGAAAAGAACGAGAAGAAAGAAAACAAAAGTAAACAACCTGGTTGATCCTGCCAGTAGTCATATGCTTGTCTCAAAGAAAGAAAAACGGGAAACGAAAGAAAAAATGAAACGAAACGCGGAACATTCCGCAACAACAGCAAAATTTGTTCTCGAAAAAAGAGCAACAAATCATGTTGAAAAAAAAGAGAATTAGAAAAGAAAGAACTGAGGAAAAAAAAACAAAAGGAAAGAAAGAAAAGAAAAGAACGAGGAGAAAGAAAGCAAAAAACCTGGTTGATCCTGCCAGTAGTCATATGCTTGTCTCAAAGAAAGAAAAACGGAAAACGAAAGAAAAAATGAAACGAAACGCGGAACACTCCGCAACAACAACGAAATTTGTTCTCGAAAAAGGAGCAACAAATCGTTTTGAAAAAAGAAGAGAATTAGAAAAGAAAGAATTGAGAAAAAAGAAAGCAAAAGGAAAGAAAGAAAAGAAAAGAACGAGAAGAAAGAAAACAAAAAAGCAAACAACCTGGTTGATCCTGCCAGTAGTCATATGCTTGTCTCGAAGAGGAGAAAAAGGTTGTTCGTCCCGCGATTAATCAGACGCTGCTTCCAACAAGTGCTTTTTGGCTCAAGCCGACTGTCAGCCTCAGTCCTTCTTAGCTCTGCTCCAACGGGCGCTCGCCTCAACGCGGCGGAGCAGTCCAGTAGCCGCGCGCGCCTGAGGTGCGAACGCGGCGAAGCCAAGAGCGCCTCAGTCTTTGAGTTCAGCGCCTTGTCGGCGACCTTCCCGGCAATGTAGAGCGGCGGCAAAAAACAGCCAGCCAGCGCCAGTAACTGCGGGGCCGGCAAGAGGCGCAGAGACGGTTTCGCAACTTGTAGAGTAAAGGTCTGACCGGTCGAGCTCGCGACAAAGAGGCGCGAGCGTCGATGTTTCAACTGAGCCAGCTCGCCCGGATCAGGCGCAGCTCGGGTCACGAGACAGAGAGAGCGCTGGCGAGAAAAAGTGCGAGCACGTCCGCAGACCGAACGCGGAACGGCTGCAGAGCGCTGTGCGTCAGTTAGTGTAGAGTCGAATCCCGCAGCCATCGAGAACAAGTAGGAAGCAGCAGGCCAGTCCTTAGGAGCGCGGCCTCTTTCCGGCGCCATGCAGAAGAGCGCCCGAGGTGTAAAGAAGAGTCGGCGAGGAGCGGGCGAGACGCAGACGCAGAACGCCGTGCCCTTCTACAGCCACTTCGCCAAGAGCGTGCTGCGGCCCTTCCCGGACAGCGCGGGCAACTTCCTGTGGATCCCCAGGGGCAAAGGAGCGAAGACAGAACAGGATCTGCTGAAGCCCGCGCGCCTGGCAAAGTCGCGGTCCTCCGCGAACTGCGAGGCGCTCGGGCGAATGCCTACCTATCTGTCGGAGGAGGGCGCGTGCGTGGCGCACGCGGCTGAATATCTGAAGGACAACCTCGCCCTTGAGAAGTTCGGCGCCGGCTTCGTGGAGCGCCTGCGCGAGGGCGAGGGGGCCAAGTTCGTGGAGGCGTGCTGCTTTTTCAACAAGGACGACGAGACGGAGAAGGACGTCGCGAAGGCGGCCGAGCACGTCGCCAACTACCTCGACTTCCTGACGAACGACCCGGAAGCGAAAATCAAGGAGGCCCGCCGCATGGTGCTCTGCGCGGCGCGCATGTTTGTGCTGGGGGCCAGCGCGCTGGAGCAGATGGCGCTGGCGCAGCACCCCGAGGAGTGGGCGCAGCAGATGAACACGGAGAAGCAGCCGGCAGCGGCGGCGGGCGCGTTCAAGAAGAAGCCTACGGCAAAGCGCTACAGGGCGCTGTTGGAGGCGGCGGCGGCGAGCCTGCTGTCCGAGCAGTCGCTGACGCGCAAGAGGAAGAAGCCCAAGCTCGAGGACTCGTCTGCGGCGGACAGCGAGGACGAGGAGGCCACCGACAAGGAGGACTCGAGTGAGGAGAGCGGGCAGCAGCACGGTTCCATATCCTCCGACGAGAAGAAGAAAAAGAAGAAGAAGCAGAAGATGAAGGAGGCAGCGAAGGAGCGCGACAGGAAGAAGGCGGACAAGAGCAAGCAGAAGGGCAAGGACAAGGCTAAGCCCGCGAGCGCAGAGGTACTGGTGGACTCGCCGGAGCCAGAAGACCCCGACAAAGAGCAGACACAGGCCTTGAGCAAATGGCAGCTCTCTGAAATTCAATCTGCGGAAGGGGAGTGGCAGCTTTTCAAGGAGGTTCTGAAGAGCGCGGCAGCGACGCAGGAAGACTTTGCCAAGCACCTGAACTACGTGCCCGTCGAAGTGCGGGAGGCCTTCGGGGTCAAAGTGAAGAAGCTACCGGCCAAAGCAGAGGCGCGGGGCGCGGTAGCGCAGCGCATGCAGGACATCATTGCGGCGGGCAAGAGCTTCTGGGCCGCGCAGCAGGCACAGCCGCTCCCGCAGGAGTGAAGGCAATGTCACGGGGCCGGCGAAAAGCACAGAGACGGCCCCGCAGCTTGCGACGTAGAGGTCCAACCAGCCGAGCCCGCGACGAAGAGGCGCGGGCGTCCATTCTTAGAGAGAGCCTTGCAATAGTAGGGGGTGTTAAAAAGGGACTGGGCGTATATGGACGTGAGTGTTGACTGGGGCTTGCAGTGAGAGGCGCTTGGGCGCAGGTGTTATTTGCAGAAAGCTGTAAGGGCAAGCGAGTCGAGGAAACTCTGGCTCAAGCACCCCCAGCGCGCGTTTAGAAGCCCAGCATGACCGTGTTGCAGGGGCTGCCGGAGATTCTGCGTGGGGCAATTCTGGGCTGGCTGTCAGCAGCAGACGGCGCTGCTTGGCTACGCTGTGGAGCCGGACAGGAAGAGCGCCTGAGAGGGTTGACGCAAAGACGGTCAGAGCTGCAAGCGCGGCTGCGACCCCTGACCCAAGAGGTTTTGCAGTGGTCTCTGCTGATGGAGCCTGCTCGCGCAGCGCTGCAGTGGGCGTCTAGGCCGTGCGAGAAGTACGAGGCGGCGGCGTTGCGTCACTGGGCGCTGCGGCCGGCAGCGGGGGACTGGAACGTCGCCGTCCACTTGGCGGACATGGACTACGAGGATGTTGTCTACCTCGACGCGGCCGCGCGTGAGTTTCCTGCGCGCGCGCGGAGGGCAGCGCGCTTCCTGGCGGCTGCGGCAAGCCGGCTTGAGGTTGGCTTTTTCTCTCAAGGTCTTCTTGAGGAGGCGCAGGGCGGCAGCGAAGGCATCCTGCTACTTTTTGTGATCGACGGTTTTGAGGGCTCGCTCTTTGTTCCAGACGACTTTGTAGATCCTGCTGGCTTTCATGTAGATTAGTTCGAGCAAAAAATGCTCCAGAAGGCTGTTCCCAGTAACAACAGACTGGACGTAGCCTGGCACGCGGAAAAAACAAGCGACAGCAGGCGCGCCTGGGCAAGACAAGCCTGCGCGTGCTGAGGTTGTCGGCGTGTTCGTCATGTTGGGCGAATCCCGCAGTTTGGAGTTAGCCCCCAGTAGTCTCAGAAGTAGACAAGCCACTAGAACACTCCCTCGGCTCGCAATGCCGCGCCTGTGCCAGAATCGCGAGTGTTGCTGGGCAAAGAACGGCGGCCGAGCTCAAGTCGGCCCCAACAAAGATCTATGCGTCTTCTGCGACTACGAGGCCATGGAAGCCGCCTGCCTCATGGCAGCGGGCCGGCGCTCTATCTTGCAGAACCTGAAAGCGATGACCGACCCGAACCTCCGCTGGATTGCTTTGGAAGAACTGATCCCAGAAGAGTTCCGCCAGCATTTCCGCAACGGCTTAGGCCAGAGCAAGTTCTGCACCGGCTTCGAAGACGAGCCCTGCATCTTTGCTTTGAGCAAGAAAGGCGGCCCAGCGCAAGTTCAGAAACGCGGAGCGGCAGTCTGTCTTTTCTGTGACCCCGCAGCGCTGGGCGCGAAGTACGACTCGGCGGCTGGGCGCAAGGAAGTGGCCGACGCGCTGAAGCAGATGAGCCCGGCCGCCAGGGAAAAGATGCTTACGGAAAGGATCTCTGCTGATGTCAAGGAGGAGATAAAGCAACTACTGCGGCCAGCCGAGTCCAAGCGCTTGGGCCGCCGCCCAGCCGCTCAGACCACCATGGAGGAGCTCAAGACGCGGTGGGCGACGGCCCTAGCGAAGCGGCAGCCCAGCAAGGCTGGGGCCACGGCGGCGGAGAAGAAGGCCTATCGCGAGCAAGTGCTGGCAGATAGGGCCCGCGGACGCAAGCACGCCGGGCGGCCCAAGGAAAGGACAGCCGCGGGCGCGGCGGTGGATAATGAAGCCCCGCTGCCGCCCGCCAAGCGCTCGGCCCGAGCAACGGGCCTGGAAAGATGGGCCCTCTACTACAGCTGGGCCCAATGCGAAAGCTGCGGACTGATGCTGGCGCGAGATCTGACACAAATGGCCCTCACCCGCGATCAGAAGGTGGCCGCGCCAGCCTCGCAGTGCCCCCGCTGCCGGGGCGCCCGGCAGACCCCGGCGCTGAAACTCGAGGATGTCCCGGAGCCGCTGAGGGGCTTGAGCGAGGAGGCAGCCAAGGCGCTGAGCCCGTTGGAGATCGACGCGGGCTTTGAACAGCGCGCAAAGCACGGCGCAGGCTACCGCGCGCGCGCGGCCATGATGAGGTTCTACTGGAAAGAGGAGCCCGTGAAGGAGGCCATCAAGGGTGTGAGCAACCGGGAGACAAAGCGGAAAGCCAGGGCGGCCTACGAGTTCCTGAAGCACAGCGAGGACTCCGCCTACGGCAAGTTCCTCAACAAGCACAAGGAGTTTTTGAAGGAGAACCCCAAGACAGAGAGGCTGGCCCGGCGCCGCCGCCTTGCGTTCTTGGAGGAGACGGGCCTGGAGTGCGCCTTGTGGCCTTGCCTATTCTGGCGACTTGATCAGACCTTCAGCAACGAGCGGGGCCACAGACCCACGCAGGGAGCGGCGCGAGACGTTGGAGGAGGCGCTGCGCCCCCCCTGCCTAGATGCGGGGGAAGAGGAGGACGCGGAGACGGGAGCCGGCGGGGCCGAGGTTGACGACGAGAATGACAACGCCGACCTGGTCCGTCACAGCATCAAGCGCCTTTACGGGGCGCTAGCCTTGGGCTGCTTGCTTGGCTACACGGAGCACTTTTACATCCTGCAGTATGTCATACGACCTACACCTCTGGACGGACCTGGGCTCCAAGCGCAGCTTGACCATGGGGGTGCCCATGAGATTGATGGCCGGCTCGAGCTTCAGCCCAATCTATTGGAAACGAGTCCAGAACGGCCTGGTCAACTTGGTCAGACAAGTTGGATTCCCAAAGTTCTTCTGGACGCTGGCGCCGTCCGAGTGGACTCTGCCCTACCACGAGTTCGTCAAGGACGGCATGGCCAAGCTGCTGCGGGGGCGACTCCGCCTGCCAGTGGAGGAGACCTTGCACATTGCCCACGTCCTACTGCAAACTGCAAAGGGCTTCTTGTTGGGCGACACCGGCGCCCGCAAAGACTGGACTGACCATGTCTTCAGGGTCCAAGACGAGTCCGGCCAAGGGCGCCGTCTCCACGGGTTTCTGCGGCTAGAGTTTCAAGATGGGACTAGAAAGAAGGAGACGCAGGCGTACCACGGCTCGGGCCGGCCGCATGTCCACCTCCTGGTCTTCGGCGACGATGACCTAGTCAGGACGCTGGACATGCCCAACATCGCCAGCGCCAGCATGCCAGACGACGAGGACCTGGCCGGCTACGTCAGGGGCTCCCAGCTGGACCACAAGCAGGACAGCGGCAGGGGCGTGTTTGAGGATGAGACCAGCTTTGTTGAGGAGGCCGGGGCTTGGAAGCTGAAGCATCTGAAGGAAGACCACGAGACCGGCCTGCGCGGCTACCTGGTTGACGTACTGGACGCGCTCAAAAGCCACCAGGACTTCCTCATCGGCGAGGACAGGATTGGCATGCTGAGGCAATACGTCACAAAGTACCTGGCCAAGTTCTCAGACTCCGCCTCGCAGGACTGGCTGAACGACGACGCCGATGCGGTCAGCATTGCCACCACAGTGCTGTCGCGCTATCACCCGCTAGAGCCTGAGATGGTCCTCCAGCTCTTCGGCGCCAAGTTCCGCCAGTGGCACTTTACAACTCTGGGCGGAGGCAAGCGGGACTTTGTAGTGCCCCTCCCGGACGCCGCGAACCTGTCTGAGCGCCACGAGGTGAGGCGTTACGAGGCGGCAGCGTGGGCCTGCGGCAAGATCAGCCTGCTGGATTTCCTTAGGAAGACGAACGCGGACGGTGGCATCAGCGCCTGGCTGAAGAAGAAGCACGCCGCGCAGGCCGAGCCCGGCGAGAGCCTGGAGCAGTTTGCGGCCCGATACAAGATGCAAGGCGAGAAGGTGGTTGCAGCCGATATGGGCTCTAGACTGGGGGACAAATTCTATGGGCAGTGGCTGACACTGAACCTGCCCTTCAAGAAGCTGACCGATTTTGTTGACGAGAAACAGCTGAAGAAAGTTCCGCCGCAGCATCGCTACTTGACCATGGCCTATCTCCGCGGCTACGGGCGGGACTTGGAGGCGATCGACTTGGAGCTGAAGATTGAGGGCCACAGTCGCAAGGCGGCGCAGAGCATCAAGGACATGCTGGCCGCTAACAAGATGCTGATCGAGGACTACCTGGCTGGCCGCATTACGGAGGAAGCGCCGGCGGCGGTGGAGGTGGGCCAGAACGCAGCAGCGGCGGCTCGGATGGACTACAACCGCCAGCAGCGGCGCTTCAAGGAGGTCTTGGATGAGGCGGTGGACAGGGCGCTGCGGGGGCGCAGCGAGGATGCGGCAGAGGCGGAAGAGGCGCAGGCGCAAGCCCGCGCAGAGGGAAGGGCGCTGGTCTGCATGGGCCCGCCCGGAACAGGCAAAACCACGGTCTGCCACGCGAAGATCGAAGAACTCCTCGCGAACAGCGGCAAGGTGTTGTTTGCGCTGCCGACAGCGCAGCTTGCCAGCCGCATGCGCGAGCGCTACGGGCGCCGCGCGGGTCTAGACATAGACACCTGCCACGCGGCCTTCGGCCTGAACGAAGTCGCGGCCGGCGAGCTGCCGTTCCTGGTCGCCTACGACTTGATCGTGGTAGACGAGGTGTCCCAGCTGACTGCGCAGCACAGCGACCGAATTCTGCGCCTATGGGAAGCTGCGGATAAACTGCCCGCCTTGGTTTTCGTTGGGGACAGATGGCAGATGTCCGGCTTCGGCGACCAGCGGCCCTGGCAAAGCAACCACTGGAAGAGGGCAACCTTCAAGACGGAGTTCATTCACAGCTACCGCTGCCAGGACCCGGAGTTTGAGAAGCTCCTCAAGCAGCTCCGGACATCGAAGCCGGACCAGAAGACACTACGGCAGCTGCAGCGGCGCAAGGCCTGGGGGCCACCCGGGCCGCCGACACCGGAGGGCTTGAGTCGGCTCCTCCACGCGCATCCGAACACAACCATCGTCGCCTGCTCAAGAGCGGGGGCGGAGGAGGTCAACAGCTGCGCCGTAGAGGCGCTGTTTGAGAAGAGGCGCCGCAGGCCGTTGATCGAGGCCTTGCAAGGGGACCTGGAGACCAACCCCCGCAACTACTACGAGCACAAGCTGAAGCCGGACAAGGAGCTGGAGCCCCTGAACTTCGCGGTCTACAAGGACATGGATGTGTTCCTCACAAAGAATGTTCGCAAGGACATCGACTTCGTTAACGGCATGTTGGCAAAGGCGGTCAGCTACAACCTGCGAACCCAGAGCCTGCGAGTCAGGACCCGGACAGGGCATGTGATCGAGGTCTGGCGCTGGTCTGACCCGGAGCACAGCGGACTTGCCTACTACCCCGTTCGCCCCGGCTACTGCAGCACCGTCATGAAGATGCAGGGCGCAGAGCTAGACCGCATCACAGTCTACCTGGACGCGCCGAAGGTCCCCGGCGCGGCCTACACCGCCCTGAGCCGGGTCAGGAAGATGGAGGACTTTCTTGTTGGGGGGAAGATTGCGGATGTGCACTTCACGCCTGCCAACTGAGTGCGCCGCACGTATAGGTGTGAATTCAGCGAGGTCTATAGGACTAGCGCTGGAAGTTGAAAGAGCGCGCCCGAGGACAAGGCTTGGGCAGCTCGGCCTCGGACCTTCCGGGACACAAGTGACCTTTCCGGAAGAAAAAGAAAGTCGCAGTCTAAAGGACGGAAGCCATATGATCCCACGCAAAGAACCTATTACATCAGCAAAGCCCGCCCCAACTGCCATCTATCAATACCAGGTAACTCAGCCATGGCCAAAAATCGTGGATTTGACTAAGTAGTTCAGGCGTTGCCAAATAATTGAATTGGAGCACGGATGTCAATTTTTACCATTTCCCGTATAAAGAATGCGCGAATTTTAGATTTCGAGAAGAAAGAGAAGGAAACCTGGTTGATCCTGCCAGTAGTCATATGCTTGTCTCAAAAACTAAGCAATTCAGGATTGGAGCACGGATTGCAATTTTTACCATTTCCCGTGTAAGATTTCGAAAGAAAGCAAAGGAAACCTGGTTGATCCTGCCCAATAGTCATATGCTTGTCTCAAAGACTAAGTAGTTCAACCATGGCCAACTGGCCATTTGGAGCTTCACAAGCGACATTTTGGAAACAATCCTGGAAGTGGTCGTTCGTTGATAAAGCTTATGTAAATTCAATTTTAGAGAACTGATTATTTGGAGCTCCAGAAGCAACATTTTGGAGACAGTCCTGGAAGTGGCTGATTCTTGATAAATTTTGTATAAAAAAATTTCGTTTTAATTCAATTGTAGAGAAATCTTTGGATGTGGAGCACGGATGCTATTTTTTACCATTTCCCGTATAAAGAATTTATAAACGGCCGGGCCATGCAAGAATTTGAAGTTTCGTTAAAGCAGCTGACCATTGAGCCTCCCGGGACAGAAATCAAATGGTCTCTCCGCAAAGGCCAAAGCAGCCAAATGGCCAGACCTCTATATTTAAGCCAAGCGAGGACAGAAGTGACCCTCCCGGGACACAAACAGGTCCTGCCGGGACACAGGCTGGCCAGTTTTAGCTCAAGGCCAGCCCCGATGGCCATTTTATCAAGGCCAGCTTCAATGTTTGTTTTATCAACGCCAATGACCGTTTTATCAAGGCCGATGGCCGTTTTATCACGCCAATCTCAACAGACTAAGTAAGTCAGCCGTTAAATCAGCCATCATATGCTTGTCTCAAAGACTAAGCGAGTCAGGCGTGGCCAAGTCTCTGCATTTGGAGCACGGATGGCGACTTCTACCATTTCCCGTGTAAAGAATTTATGAACAGCCGCGCCGTGCGCAATTAAGATTTCGAAAGAAAGACAAGGAAACCTGGTTGATCCTGCCAGTAATCATATGCTTGTCTCAAAGTGGCCAATCTCTGGATTTGGAGCACGGATTGCAATTTTATCATTTCCCGTGCAAAGAATTTATCAACGGCCGGGCCATGGACAAATTTGAGATTTCGAGAAGAAACGAAAAGAAACCTCAGCCACGAGCGGTTTGGCCAGTGGCCATGTTTATCAAGGATAATCATTTAAAGGCTTCTCAAACAAGTCCTGCCGGGACACAAGCTGGCCAGTTTTAGCTCAAGGTCAGCCCCGATGGCCATTTTATCAAGGCTGGCTTCAATATCAAAGCCAATGGCCGCCTTATCAAGGCCATTTCCCGTGTAAAGTGCACAAATTTGAAATTTCGAAAAGAAAGAAAAGGAAACCTGGTTGATCCTGCCAGTAGTCATATGCTTGTCTTAAAGACTAAGTAATTCAGCCGTGGCCAAATCTCTGGATTTGAAGCACGAATGGCAATTTTTACCATTTCCCGTGTAAAGAATTTATCAACGGCCGGGCCATGTACAAATTTGAGATTTCGAGAAGAAAGAAAGGAAACCTGGTTGATCCTGCCAGTAGTCATATGCTTGTCTCAAAGACTAATTCATTCAGCCGTGGCCAAGTCTCTGGATTTCGAGCACGGATTGCAATTTTTACCATTTCCCGTGTAAAGAATTCATCAACGGCCGGGCCATGGACAAATTTGAGATTTTGAGAAGAAACGAAAGGAAACCTCAGCCACAAGTGTTGCAATGGCCATGTTTATCAAGGATAATCATTTAAAGTCTTCTCGGCATCCCAGGACAGAAATGAGCTTCCCGGGACAAACAGGTCCTGCCGGGACGCAAGCTGGCCAATTTTAGCTCAAGGCCATGCTTGTCTCAAAGACTAATTCATTCAGCCGTGGCCAAATGTTTGGATTTGGAGCACGGGCAGCAATTTTTAGCATTTCCCGTGTAAAGAATTTATCAGCGGCCGCGCCGTTTTGAAAGGAAGAATTTATCAACGGCCGGGCCGTGCACAAATTTGAGATTTTGAGAAAAACGAAAAGAAACCTCAGCCACAAGTGGCTTGGCCAGTGGCCATGTTTATCAAGGATAATCATTTAAAGTCTTTTCAGCCTCCCAGGACAGAAATGAGCTTCCCGGGACAAACAGGTCCTCTGCCGGGACACAAGCTGGCCAGTTTTAGCCAGCCCCGATGGCCATTTTATCAAGGCTAGCTCAATATCAAAGCCAATGGCCGTTTTATCAAGGCCGATGGCCGTTTTATCAAGCCAATGTAAAGGAGGATGGAGAGATTCTGGGCCTTGTAAGGCATAGGGTGTAGGGTAATTCTGTTTAAGGCCACCTGTCGGTGGCGGGCTGCCGTTCGGGCACCACGCCCGGGCCGCGGCTCACCGCGCGTTGAGGCCCGCGGCCTCGCACACCTCGCGGTGGCTCGCTCGGCCGCCCCTCGGCGCCGAAGGCGTCCTCGGTAGCGCTCGTCGCTGGCTACCGCAGCTCCTGCTCCTCGCTTTGTTTAGGGTTTAGGGTTTGCAAGGTGGGGCGCGCGCCTGGACGCAGAGCGTCGCGGGCGGCGCGCGCCGCGCGTTAGGCGGTTGACCCACCCCTGGCCACCCATTCCTCAACCTTACCGGGTTTAGGGTCGATCGACCCCCTTTAGTTTCCCCCTTTCTTAGGGGGAACACACTCAACAAACACCCCTCACGATAGCCGACGAGACAAGGCGCGTGCAAAAGTGGCGCTGAAGAAACGGTTCTTGTTCGGCGCCGCGGCCCGGGCGTGGGCCTCAGAAAAGATGATGATTTTTTGAAACCTCCCGCGCGCGGCAAAACACGCCTGCGGGCCGGACCATTTTCGGTGTAGTTTCCAAGCGGTTGGCGCCACCCATGGGTTTGTGCCGCAGTCTCCGGATGCGGACCAAGCTCTCCGCCGCCTATGAACTCACGCGTTCCGTGTGATTCAGCCATTGCCAAATCCCCGCGTTGCCAGTACTCAAGCGACTGCGCCACCCATGGGTTTGCGCCGCAGTCTCCGGATGCGGCGCGAGCTCTCCGCCGCCTTTGAATTCACGCGTTCCGTGTGATTCAGCCATGACAAAATCCCCGCATCGCCAGTACTCATACGCTTGTCCCAAAGGGTTGGCGCCACCCATGGGCTCCGGATGCGGCACAAGCTCTCCGCCGCCTATGAATTCACGCGCTCCGTGTGATTCAGCAATGGCCAACTCCCCGCATCGCTTGTCTCAAACGGTTGGCGCCACCCATGGGTTTGTGCCGCAGTCTCCGGATGCGGCGCAAGCAACTCACGCGTTCCGTGTGATTCAGCCATGGCAAAATCCCCGCATTGCCAGTACTCATACGCTTGTTTCAAAGGGTTGGCGCCACCCATGGGTTTGCATGAGCTCTCCGCCGCCTTCCGTGCGATTGTCCCTACGGACAAGGCAAGGTAGCGCTCCGTAGCTGATGTGACAAAATGATACGCTTTTTTCAAAGAACAATTAATTCAGGCATTGAGGGATTTAGAGCACGGATTGCAATTTTTACTATTTCCCGTATAAAGAATTTATCAACAGCCGGGCCACGCACAAATTTGAGATTTCAACAAGAAATAAAAGGGAACCTGGTTGATCCTGCCAGTAGTCATATGCTTGTTTCAAAAAAAATCTCTAGGATTTGGACCATTTCCCGTGTAAAGAATTTATCAATTGCCGGGCCATGCGCAAACTTGAAATTTCGAGAAGCAAGAAAAGGAAACCTGGTTGATCCCGCCAGTAGTCATATGCTTGTCTCAAAGACTAAGTAATGCAGGCGTGGCCAGATCTCTTGATTTGGCAATTTTTACTATTTCCTGTGTAAAGAATTTATCCACGGCCGGGCCATCCGCAGATTTGAAATTTTAAGAAGAAATGAAAGGAAACCTGGTTGGTCTTGCCAGTAGTCATATGCTTGTCTCAAAGACTAAATAACGCGGGCGTGGCATCTCTGGATTTGGAGCACGGATGGCAATTTTTACCATTTCCCGTGTAAAGAATTTATCAACCGCCGGGCCATGCACAAGTTTGAGATTTCGAGAAGAAACGAAAGGAAACCTCAGCCACAAGTGGCTTGGCCAGCGGCCATGTTTATCAAAGATCATCATTTAAAATCTTCTCGGCGCACCAGGACAGAATATGCTTGTCTCAAAGACTAAGTGAATCAGGCGTGGCCAAGTTTCTTGATTTGGAGCACGGATGGCAATTTTTACCATTTCCCGTGTAAAGAATTTATGAACGGCCGGGCCATGTACAAATTTGAGATTTCGAGAAGAAAGAAAAGGAAACCTGGTAGATCCTGCCAATAGTCATATGCTTGTCTCAAAGACTAATTCATTCAGGCGTGGCCAAATCTCTGGATTTCGAGCACGGATTGCAATTTTTACCATTTCCCGTGTAAAGAATTTATCAACGGCCGGACCATGTACAAATTTGAGATTTCGAGAAGAAAGAAAAGGTAACCTGGTTGATCCTGCCAGTAGTCATATTTGTCTCAAAGATTAATTCATTCAGCCGTAGCCAAGTCTCTGGATTTGGAGCACGGATCAATTTTTACCATTTCCCGTGTAAAGAATTTATCAACGGCCGGGCCATGTACAAATTTGAGATTTCGAGAAGAAAGAAAAGGAAACTGGTTGATCTTGCCAGTAGTCATATGCTTGTCTCAAAGACTAATTCATTCAGCCGTGGCCAAGTCTTTGGATTTCGAGCACGGATTGCAATTTTTACCATTTCCCGTGTAAAGAATTTATCAACGGCCGGGCCGTGGACAAGTTTGAGATTTTGAGAAGAAACGAAAGGAAACCTCAGCCACAAGTGGCTTGGCCAGTGGCCATGTTTATCAAGGATAATCATTTAAAGTCTTCTCGGCATCCCAGGACAGAAATGACCTTCCCGGGACAAACAGTCCTGCCGGGACGCAAGCTGGCCAGTTTTAGCTCAAGGCCATGCTTGTCTCAAAGACTAATTCATTCAGCCGTGGCCAAATGTTTGGATTTGGAGCACGGACAGCAATTTTTAGCATTTCCCGTGTAAAGAATTTATCAACGGCCGGGCCATCCGCAAACTTGAATTTCGGGAAGAAATAAAAGGAAACCTGGTTGATCCTGCCAGTAGTCATATGCTTGTCTCAAAGACTAATTCATTCAGCCGTGGCCAAATCTCTGGATTTGGAGCACGGATGGCAATTTTTACCATTTCCCGTGTAAAGAATTTATCAACGGCCGGGCCCTGCGCAAAATTGAGATTTCGAGAAGAAACAAAAGGAAACCTCAGCCACAAGTGGCTTGGCCAATGGCCATGTTTATCAAGGATAATCATTTAAGGTCTTCTCGGCCTCCCAGGACAGAAATGAGCTTCCCGGAAAAAACAGGTCCTGCCGGGGCACAAGCTGGCCAGTTTTAGCTCAAGGCCAGCCCCGATGGCCATTTTATCAAGGCTAGCTTCAATATCAAAGCCAATGGCCGTTTTATCAAGGCCGATGGCCGTTTTATCAAGCCAATGTAAAGGAGGACGGATCCATCCAGGCCCTGGTAAGGCGCAGGGTTTAGGGTAATTCAGTTTAGAGGCCACCTGTCGGTGGCGGGCTGCCGTTCGGGCACCACGCCCGGGCCGCGGCTCACCGCGCGTTGAGGCCCGCGGCCTCGCACACCTCGCGGTGGCTCGCTCGGCCGCCCCTCGGCGCCGAAGGCGTCCTCGGTAGCGCTCGTCGCTGGCTACCGCAGCTCCTGCTCCTCGCTTTGTTTAGGGTTTAGGGTTTAGGGTTTAGGGTTTAGGGTTTAGGGTGTCCCAGCGGACGGCGCCCCCGTGAGACACGAACGGGGCGCCGAGCGCTGAAATCCCAGCCGCCCGCCCAAATTTTGACCTTGTCGGGTTTAGGGTTTGGCGCTTGCAAACCCTTCGGGTCTTTACAGTTTCCCCGCCCTTCCCTTTTTCTTTTTCAACGGCCCCGCGGTGGCGCCGTTCGGGCTTTACTTGCAGCTTCGCGAGCTTCGCAGAGCGTGCGCGCTCGATGCTGCTGCGCGGGCAGCTGGAGAAAGCAGCCGTTCCAAAACTCAAGGCTTTGCGGCGCGGGCTGGCTTTCCCCATCCGACAACGGCGCGGCTGTTTGGCGTCCTGTAGCTGCTGGCTCTGATTTTTGCTGTTGGCTGTTGGCTCTCCAGGCTCTGACTGTGCCAGCTCTGCCTTCTGTCAAGTTGCACCGTTCCAAAACTCAAGGCTTTGCGGCGGACTCTCTCCATCCGACAACGGCTCTGACTCTTTGGCGTCGGCGCCTGTGGCTCTGGCTCTGGCTCTGACTTTTGCTGTTGGCTGTTGGCTCCGGGCTCTGACTGTGCCAGCTGCTTACTACCTTTTTGCTCTGCCTTCTGGCCATTGATAGAGCCTTGCTTTGTCTGGCCCTCTGGCTCTGGCCTCTAGCTGCTAGCTCTGGCATTGGCTGTTGGCTGTCTGGCTCGGTGCTCTGCTTGCGCCTAGCTGCTTCTGCTGCGGCGGTTGACAACGTGCTTATGTGGGATCGTGTGGAATTATAGCTCCGATGCTTGTGCTGCTGGCTGCTTACTACCTTTTTGCTCTGGCTTCTGGCCATTGATAGAGCCTTTGTCTGGCCCTCTGGCTCTGGCCCTCTGCTTGCGCCTAGCTGCGAGCTCTGGCTTTGGCTGTTGGCTCTCTGGCTTGGTGCTCTGCTTGCGCCCAGCTGCTTCACGCGGGATCGTGTGGAATTATAGCTCCGTTGCTTCTGCTGCTGGCTACGCCCTGCTTCTGGCTGCTTTGGCTTTAGCTGCTGGCTCTGGCTTTGCCTCTGCTTCTGGGTATGCCATGGCTCTGGCTTGCTGCCTCTTGCGCGGCTCTGCCTCTGCCTTGGCCGCCTCTGCTGCGCTTCTGGCTCTGCCGCTCTGCCTTTGTTCTAGCTCTAGCGGCTGCTTTGGCTCTGCCTCTGGCTGGTCTGGCTCTGGCTTTTCTGCTCTGGCTCTGGCTGCGCGGCGCGGGCTCTGCCGCTCTGCCTCAACTTTGCTGCTTTCTGTATTGATAAACATGGCTAGCGCTGGCTATCTGCGGGAAGGCTGCAAGGCTTTGTCAAGGCTGGCGATGCCACCAATGGCAACGCGGGAAAATTGCACCTCTGTCAAGCCTCGCACCGTTCCAAAACTTGAGGCTTTGCGGCGCGGACTTTCTCCATCCGACAACGGCTCTGACTCTTTGGCGTCGGCGCCTGTGGCTCTGGCTCTGGCCTCTAGCTGACTTTTGCTGTTGGCTGTCGGCTCCAACCTTCTCTGCCCACCACCTTTTTGCTCTGGCTTCTGGCCATTGATAGAGCCTTGGCTTTGTCTGGCCCTCTGGCTCTGGCCCTCTGCTTGCGCCTAGCTGCTAGCTCTGGCTTTGGCTGTTGGCTTGGTGCTCTGCTTGCGCCTAGCTGCTTCTGCTGCGGCGGTTGATAACGTGCTCATGCGGGAGCGTGTGGAAGTATAGCTCCGTTGCTTCTGCTGCTGGCTATGCCATGGCTGCCTCTGCTTCTGGCTGCTTTGGCTTTAGCTGCTGGCTTTGGCTGTTGCTGTCGCTCTTTGCTCTGCCTCTGCTTCTGGGTGCGCCATGGCTCTGGCTTGCTGCCTCTTGCGCGGCTCTGCCTCTGCTGCGCTTCTGGCTCTGCCGCTCTGCCTTTGCTCTAGCTCTGGCGGCTGCTTTGGCTCTGGCCCTCGCGGCTCTGGCTTTGCCGCTCTGCCTCGGGCTCTCGCGGCTCTGGCTTTGCCGCTCTGCCTCAATTTTGCTGCTTTTTGTATTGATAAACATTGCTAACGCTGGCCACTTGCGGGAAGGCTGCAAGGCTTTGTCAAGGCTGGCAATGCCACCAATGGCAATTTTATCAAGGCCGGCTAGCCCCAAATGGCCGTTTTATCAACAATGCCTGAAGATTTTCCGCAGCGCCATAGCCGCAAGGGCTGCCAGGCCCAATGGCCGTTTTATCAGCAGTGGCCGATTTATCAAAGCCAATGGCCGTTTTATCAAGGCCAACGGCCGTTTTATCAACAATGGCCGTTTTATCAACAATGGGATTTATCAATGGCCGTTTTATCAACAGTGGCCGATTTATCAAAGCCAATGGCCGTTTTATCAAGGCCAATGGCCGTTTTATCAACAATGGCCGATTTATCAAAGCCAATGGCCGTTTTATCAAAGCCAATGGCCGTTTTATCAACAATGGCCGATCAAGGCTTATCAAGGGTTTTCCGCATTGTCCTTCCCAGGAACGGGAGGTTTGGGGTTCTCTTTGTAGAGATGAAGTGCGGCTTTCCCAGTGCCGCGCGTGCTTGCAAGTCACGGAGCCTTCGACAGCGGCTGCAGCCACCTGTCTCCGGCTCGCTCGCACTGCCGTTGCTTCGCTGCGGTCGACCCTATACAGCGGCGGGTTAAGTGTCCTTAACGGGGCGCCTATCTAAAACCTTTCACGGCGCCCCTCATTAATCACTTCTCACACACCGTTCGGGGTTCTCCCACCCCAAGAAGCCACCCAGCACTAAAGCTTTTAGGGTTTAGGGTC
>CAUJNA010002854.1:0-10000 GCA_963377175.1 Effrenium voratum | reverse complement strand
CAACCCAGAAGGATGATGCAGAGTTGGTTACACCACCACCGGCCAATCACACACAATCTTCGTCACCGACCAGCTCCCTACCTACGGTCAGTGCAGCGGCCCTTGATGGCAAGTCGTTTGATGGCGCAGTGCAACCCCGAATCATCCAGTCTCTTCACGGACTTTCTTCACCGCCTTCCAAGCCGGCGGCGTCACAATTGCTCACCATGCGCAGCACGCCAGAAGACGTCATCAAGTACTACACACGGACTAGTGATCAGCCACGCTTGTATCTCAAGCAATCGCCCACTACCACTTCTTTGGCGTCATTGATCAAGTGGGCCAATCACCCATCCCGTCTCAACGGCAACAAGTCCTTGGAATTCATGTCGACCCAGCTCTTTCAGGCGCGTCAACGCATCCCAAAAGGAGACGCACCTACGTTTGCGGCGATGGCGGCTCTGTGGGGACTGGAGCCTGGCTACATCACCAAGCTCACTGACAAAGCGTTGTGTCACCTCATCGTGACTGCCCGCTTACTCACAGGGTGAGCAGTTACCTTCGTTCACTTATGAGCCCGGAGTCGCAGTTGTGTCATGATTGATGAACGGTTCAAAACTTGTCCGTCCTCTTCTTGCTCTGCACTTGTTTGATGAAGTGCTTGTCTTTGCTTGCGTTGTGAATTGCTTGGTGCCCATTGCCTCTTGCATTCCTGTCGCCGCCACATTGTAGTTTTCATTGGTCGCATGTTCACCATGTTGGCTGAGCTTCGCCGCTGTGGAATCTATGATGATGTTGCACAATGGCATTCCTTAGGTACTTTTCTGCACTCGTTGACAATGTTCTCTACGTGCTGGCAATACTGCTTTCCTGGACTTCCACCACCGTCGATACCAATAGATGAATATGAGTCAGTTGAGCGACTACCTTGGCTGGGCCTCATCCTGGAAGTGCTAGTTGTGGTTCGGATCGCACTTCAGATTCCGATACACTCTATGTCGCAGTCTTACCACACTGTGGCCAACAGGTATGAACTTCATAGGTGCCGGTGCACTGCCTATTTATTGATCAGTTTTTCGCAGCGTCTCGTTTCTCAAGACTATGGGTATGTCCCGCCGTTCTTCGAGGTTCTTCACTTCTACAAGACGTCTCTGTTGTGTGAAGTCATGCACTCCACTTTTGCGGACACAAGACACCTTCGATCACTACGGACACGCTTCCAACTTCCCGGACCTCTATGACTTCATTCAGGATCCAGGTCACCATCAACAGCCATGCGTCTACATCAGACTTTCTCCATGGCACAGTCCATACTACGTTGGAGCAACTGATCAGGATGTTCTTCGACGAGAACACTCGCGCAGTCGTGCAACTACTTCGGGGACGCCATGCCTTCTTCGAACCTGCGCTTCATTACTGGAAGCGATCCAACACTTACTGGTTTTTCTGTGCCAGTCCGGTTGAGATCAAACTTCCCATTTCCTCGGTGTGGGTCCAGGAAAGCAAGTGGCAATACTTGCTACGTCCGCATTTGAATGCTCCCTGGGTACACAGACTCCTTCGGAAAATTGGCTTCCGTGAGCATCTGGTTGACTTTCCGCGTCACTCGTTGTCATCTCCCACCTCACTCTCGCTACACAAACGCTTCCGACGACGACTACATCCGGATCTTCATCGGCAATTCCGACCTGAAATGTTGGATGACATTCAAGCACATTACTCCACTCTTTATCAGCTGGGATCCAACACAGGTGCGTCGTTCCAGACTATGCGCGACTTGCTGTCGGCGGCTTTTCCACCTACTCAGCTCTACTACTTCCTGCGACTCTCCGTCTTCGTCAACGAGCCTTTTCGTTCGAAGGCACAGAAGCTCCTCGCCCAGGTTATGCATAAACGACAACTTCAGTCACCAAGCACTTTGACACAACTACTTCTCCCACCTCTACATGTACCAAATTGGAAAGCTCAGCTTGGCACACGGTTGCAACGTTGGGTTGCTTCGCATCGTGACTTGTTTCCCTCCTTATGTCTTCCAAAGATCCGTGTGGTGGAAACTCGCAGTGCTACCTTGGGGGACAGGATCTACAACTACCGCGCATGGCAACGCAGGTGGACCCCTGACATGTCTTTCCCGTGTCGCTGTTCAGACATTGATGACCGCCACCTGCATCGTGCACATGAACATGTAGTAATGGTAGATGAGTTCTCACTCATCAATGCGGACATCGACATTGACATCATGACCGCGTCCATGAAGGATCAGTATTTTGGCGATGTTGACATGCTACATCAGCGTTTTACCACACAGCTTCGCAAACTAGCTCGTCGTTGGCATGTACATGGATCCAGTCTCCTCACTGATCTGCGTCCTGTTCTGACTCAGTTGATTGATGCACATCGCTCCAACCTTCATGACCACGCTCACTGGACATCCGAATCACTACAGCGTACCATGGTTTCTCTGTCCTCGTGGGTTGTAATCCCAGCGGATCATTTTCCCTCTCGTGCACATGTGATTTGTCCTTCGTTGTTTGCCACACTGATGCACAAGACCTTTTGCTCAGGAGAAGTCTTTTCGCTGTGTCGTGAGTCTGCAGCATCTTTTCGCTCAGAAGTGGTCACTACGATACCTCCTCTCCTGCATCAGCGCTACGCGTGGGGACTTCGACTCCAAGCGCCGTTGCCCACGGCCCGCATCCTTCCCAAACCGACCAAGGACTGGCAGAAAGCAAGACCGATTATTCTTTCTTTCGCACGTGGGCAGCACCCTTCCTCACGGTCTTCGGCGCCCTCATATTTGAGCTTACCAAAGTCACCTTTCCAGACATGCCAGGTCAGCTTTCGGTTCAGGAGCTTGTCCAACAGCTTTGGGATGCGCTGTCACAGGCAGAACCCACCGAATACATCCATCTGGTGTCTCAGGACCTTTCCGGTTTCTTCACATCCATCCCCACGGAGCGTCTCCATCAAGCACTACAGGTGCTTCTACATCGCTATGATCAAGTAGTTGGTCTCCGCCGATCTTCCCAATGGTCGGTGTACGAAGTGAAGTCAGATCATCGACGCCGCATGTTCAAAGGAAAATGGCGCCGTCAAACTAAGGTTCCTCGAACCTTCCGTGAACAAGACCTTCGATGCCTCCTTGACTTTGTCATTGATAGCAGTCACTTCGAAATCAATGGCTATTTGTTCCGGCAAGAACGTGGTGTTGCTATGGGATCACCTGCGGCACCCCCACTCTGCAATCTGGTTGCCACGGTCGAGGACTTCTTCTGGCACCAAACAATGTGCTCTCTACGATTTCGCATGCCCGATGTCGGGGTGATCTGGCACGAGCGCTATGTCGACAATCGCTTCATCCTGCTACGTGATTCTGCCCCGCAATCACCGGCGCTTATGAATTTTCTTTCCCTGGAATTTTATCGACCACCTGTGATGCTTGAGTTTCAGAATGATGACAAAGTGCTGGGCTACCTATGTGATTCATCGTCCAGGACTATCACACCACTGATCAGATGTTTACCTACTCTTCGTGGTCATCCCGCTCGTGGCTCATTGTGCGTGGTGCTCAACCTGCGGTTCAGCAACAACTTGGACTCGACGCTCTCAAACGCCTTTATGAAGCCAAAGGTTTCGATCCGCATCTCCTTCGTGATGTTCGGCGACGATTCGTGACAAAATCTGCACACTGCCTTGTTGCTGTTGGGCTTGTGGTGTTTCCTTGCGATTGCTTGTCGGTGCGTTTTGATGTGTCCTTCATGTATCTGCGTGCAGTCGGCTCGGGTGTGTTGGCCTCTTGCATGGCGGCGCCCCTTACCTGAACATGGCGGAGTATGTTGTTAGCAGCCTACTACGCCCAGACGGCACGGTCCAGACCACAAGCCAAGTGACGTTGGATCACCTTCCAAACTTCATCAATGGCAATGAGATGCAGCTCTCTGTCCAGACGCACGGCCTTGTACATCAGCACAATGTGCAGGCGCACAGTTCTTCACGTGATGTTCAAGCACTCAGCTCATCAACCAACGTCAGAGCGGTGCGCAATCATGCAATCAGGAGGCGTTCCCGCTCTCCATCCCGTCGCTCCCGGGTCAAGCTCACACCTGGACCACAAGGGATATCTGAGGATGAAGAGGATTGGGGAGAATGGACTCGCGATGGCCGTCGCGCTCATGATGATCAGATCGCCGTCAATGCCGCCTGCTCACCTCAGGGTACCCGTGAACCAGATTGAGTTGCTTCATCTCCCTGTTCGCCAACAAGTACCTTCCTTGGGCAGCCATCGTTTCACGCTCCGCACCGGCTGTCGGATTGAGGAAATTGCAATCTTGATTGATGATGTTCTTTACTACATGTTGCCCTGCATTGCCACCTTAGCGTTTCCTGAACCAGACAAGTGGAAGAAATCTTGGGAGACCGTCTACAGGAGCCTCATGCCGCATCACCGCAACATTATCGAAGATGAGCAGCGGGTGAAGTCCGTCTCGGAATTACCATTTTCTCCATTGCCCCACGGCAACCCAGGCCCCTGGACGGAGCATGTAGTCAGGGAGATATCCAGTCAATTCAAGATCTCCCCGGACTCACTGCCTCCACAACTCATTGTTCAGCTTGGCATTTGCGAAGAGGGTTGGCCCTACATTCGCAAGACCAAACGGACGTATCACCAGTTCCTGCCCGACAAGAAGAATGCCAGGAAGAACCTCTTCGGGATCCTCTTCTCGTTCGAGCCACGTCGACTGCTACCTGATAAGCATCGTACTCAGTCGAACTCGCCGTTTTTCTGGGCCCGCCACGCCCTTATCCACGCTGCCATCAACATCCTGCGAGGTGAGGAGCTCGTCCGACTCTTCCCAATCGCGACTACACGAACTGGAACGAAGTGTGGCTGCCTCCGATGGGTTTCTATTGCAGGGGCAGCCTTCAGTCTCATGACGCGGCGGTCAAAGCAGCAGCCCAGTTCGCGGGAGTGCACAGTGACCGCCCCATATGCATAGGAGGATCTGCAAGACTCCGCTATACGCCGACATCGCTGCTTCCCACTACTATGATTGCATTCATGCCAAAGATGGCAGGTGGAAACTCCGCTCATCTATTGCGGTTCCCAGCTACGTGGGGATGTTCTGGTGAATGACTTCGGCAATGCAGTCCGGTACCTCCTTTTGCACTGGCCCTCCGTGGTTTGTGTCCATGTTTTCACCTTTCCTTTTCCAGCCATATTCTACGCTTGTACGGATCATGGTGACCTTTTACGAGAATGTTGGCTTATGCTGCACGCCATCTCGTCGCAGATCAGTATTCTTGTGGCTGGACTCCAACGCCTCGAGGGTCAGCAACGGCATCCACAGCCGCCGCCTCCGCCATCAGCACCTGACGGGCAACCACCGCTGCCACCTCCACCGACATCAGCACCTCCGTCCTTGCCGGCCCCATCGGTCAGATCAACTCATCCAACGGTACCCATCACGCTGGTGGCCACTTCAGACAACCGGATGGAACCAGCGGGTCACGTTAATCCGGTGAGTGACAGCACTTCCAGAGAACGCAGACGGAGAAGAAGATCCAGAAACAGACGGAGAAGAAGATCCAGAAACCGTGACCCTCATCGGCGTCGGTCACGCAGCCGCAGCCACCACAGGCGTCCTCTTGGCCGCCCTGCCCACACTGGTTCCACTTCTGACTATCGCACTTTCGTGCCAAAGCCCCCCCCTGCAGTCAAGGCCATGCCGGCGTGTCGACCATCTGGTCTTTCATATGACCGTTGAAGGATAACCAGCGGCAAAAGGTCCTCAGCACACCGATGTGCACCAGGTCATGCTAACATGAGTTGTCTATGTTGCTCCGCAGCCTTTCTTGCTTGGGTTGTTCTTGCAGTGATTTCATTTACCATTCGGCTGTCTGTGGAGTTCGTGAATAACCTGGTGGCGGTACTCGATGTCCTCGCATCCCAAGTTGCCACTGCCCTGGACACCCTGAACTTTGCCCTGGCAGCAGAGCGAAACCAGCAATCCGATACCCGGGTATCTCCCAGGGCTCCACGTAATTCCAGACATGGACTGCGCCCTCGCATCATCACGGAGCGCATCTCGTCCGATCGGTCTCGCACTCCCACTTGCATCCGAACCCGGCCTATGGATACTTCTTCTACCTGGTATATACCTGCACTATCCCCACCTCGTGATGCACGTCGGGATGCTACTGAAGGCAATCCTGGTCACCGTCCAGAGACAATGTTGGATCGGCTACCACCGCCAAGACCTCTTCCTCCCCATCCCCCACGCAGCGATCGTGAGCCAGGACAAGCATCGTCTACCACGATCTCAGCGCACACGCCGCTCTGTCTGCAGCGCTGACCATTTCCGTGATGATGATCTACGCAGTCTCACGCGTTCTCCAAAACGCTCTCGAACAGCATCCGCTTCTGCCATGCGGAGATCTCGGCGGCCCTTCACTGTGTTCCCTTCGAAACGGGCTACTTGTCCATCACGGTCCGTATCGACAAGTTGCAAGCATTACTGTCATGCTTTTCTACATCATGGACGGAAATGTCTTTCTCCCTGTGCTCGTCGCCGACCAGGACATTACCATTGCAGGTGTGTGCGGCAGCAGCGGCGGTGAATCATAGTCGCCGTACACTACAGACTTTGCTGATTCGTCCCGCCTTCAGTTTGAAAAGTTGCCTTGCATTGCGTTGCTTGACACATTCACATTGCAGTCAAGATTGTCATAGCATGAGTGTTTCACTGCAGATCCCTTGGCTTTGCGCTTCCTTTGAACAGCACTGTGACGACACATTTGGCTGTCATGTACCCGCACTATTTTGAGTACCACATCGAGAGAGGCGTGGAATGGATTCGAATTTACACACCGGGCCCGTGGCAACCTGTGGCCACAGCTACGCTGGGACGAGCCCCGGACTACGCGCCCACGTATCACTTTGACGTGTGCTTGCCCGCAGACAGCACTGGGGGCACAGCTGCGGATCGCAATGTCATGCCCATTTCGTACGTGTCATATCACGTGTGGGAATTCCGAGACTGGAACACGCGAGGTTATCAACGCCTTGGCATTCCACGACCAACCATTGGATCGACGGAGCTCGTGAATGAAGAAATTACTTCCTCGTCGGGGTCTTCAGTTCCCGATGGTGCGTGGCGGGAACCTTCTCCCCCACTGAGCTATGATCCTAATTTCGATTGGAACGAGTCGGATTGATGCCTGAGCAACATGTTGGTTAAAACGATGCGCTTGCTGCCCGATTTGCTTGCAGCTTCAACTTGGGTTGTCTTGGCTTGTCCATATCCATGCTTTCGCCGTTTCCCTTTTGCCTCAAAGCGGCTTATTTGGTTGGTATGTTCAATTCCACAATATGTGGCACTGCAAGATGGTCCCTACCACGCTACTTTGAGTACGACATCGTCAATGGCCCTGCAAGCACAAGCGTTCAATGGATTCGAGTCTATGTACCCGGTCCGTGGCAACCAGTCGCCGACTCCACCTTGGGACCGGCTCCGGATGACACAACAACCTATCGGGAATGGCGCAGGTTCTACCACTTCGAAGTGCATTGGCCTAGTGACAGCACGGGAGGCACCACTCTGGGTTCTTTTTCCCAGCCGTCACCAGAGGATATCAACGGCTCGGCCATCCGCGCCCGAACATTGCGCGTCCAGTTTTCCTTTCGGGATCGCCAGACCTCATGTACGCTGGATTGTCCTCTTCGTCGGCATCCTCGAACTCGGATGGTGGCTGACGTTCGTCTTCGCTTGTCCATGATCTTCAATTTGATTGGGGCGAGTGGCTTCGACACCTGAGCCGCGCCTTGCTACAAACAGCGACGTTCGGCGCTGCATGTTCTGTGAGTGCTGGGTTGAGTATCTTGTGTTTGCTTGACATGTTTGTTGATACGTCGCATGAGGTGCTTGTAGTCTGCAGCCGTGTACCTCTCGATTTTGCGTCTAGGGTTTGAGTTGTCATGCCGTGGCTGGAGTGGTGCCCGGATCCTCAACAACCAGATGCTCAACGGGTCAAGATTTTTCATCCGGGATCATGGACTCCACAAGATGAACGTGATGATCCGCCTCCGCCTCATACATACAGAGAGTGGAAGGAGTTCTATGCCCCAAATCTTGATCAAGAAGGCGGGCAAGAGCATTTGGTGCAAAAGGGACTGGGCCAAAGAGGGCTACCGGCGTGTTGCAGCCCCTGAAGCTGATCACGGCTTCAATTCGATGTCCTCTCCTGATCAACATAGCGTGGCCACGCAATCATCGGCTTTGTGTATGTCACCGCAAATGTTGAATGCGATTCTTAGATCATCGGATGCTTCGGCTTTCTCTACTGAGGATCTCACCCGTCTTCAAGATGGGATCTGTCAGCAACTGTCGGATCGCGCGCGTCAGGCGTCCCATCAGCACCAACCAGTACGTGCATCTCGTGGAGTTGAACCACCTGAGTCTATTGGGGTCGCTGATCCATATCTACCTGCGACCCAGCCATGCAGCTCCACCAACAAGGAGAAGCCTATCTTCGAGCTAAACGATGAATAGACTGATGCGTTTTGATCGTGGCACAAAAGGGTGCTTTCTCATGCTCTTGCTTTCTTGTGTATTTTCTGGTTGTGCATGGTTGTGCATGGTGACTGTTTCCTTGCTAGCTGGATCGGAACCTGCGGTACGCCCTGTCTTTCACTTCGGCATGGACACAGAGGATGCAACTCAGATGTTGGGCCGAACTGATGAGCAGCACCCATGGCTCGAATATTCAGTCTGGCAAGGTCAGGAGTGGGCGCGGATCTACACTCCAGGACAACCTCAGCTGTGGAGACAACTCGTTTCGGGAGTGGAAACGGGTAACTGATCCAATTGATGGGACTGGTGAACCCAGTCAGGCATGGACAATTCGCGACTGGCAACATCAAGGTTACCAACGCGTTCTTTCTCGCTTTGAGTCCTTCTCCACTCATCAAGCTCAGGGTCAATCACTTGTTGACGTGCAGAATTCGGACATCATCCGGGTCGAGGAGATGTTCACCTATGCCCCCCCTATTTCTGACGGTGATCGCTCGACTGCTTTGCAACTTCGTCCGGTCTTCTATAGCGGCACCCGTCATGCTCATCGTGGAGATCTTTCGTTCCCGTCTTCTGAGCGGCTTCGTGCAGTTTCGCGCTCTCCTCGCCGCTGTGGATATTTTGGCAAACGTTAGAGAGTTAAGGAGTTGAGCATGTGATCTTCCTGCAGAAAAAGAGACTTCTCGCCCCTCACTGAGGGGCGTGTGCGTGCGGAGTGGCAGAATACCCTGCCACCACAATTAAGAGCAGGGGGCCAGCGGCCATCAAGCAAACGCTGGCCACCGAAGCTATGCTTGATGGTGGATGCACGGATTGATCACCCGTGTGTACCTGCTTTTGTGAAGTGATGTTGGTGAATGTCCATTTGGCCGCTTCTTTGCCGCTGTGTGTGCTTCATGTTGAACCCTGTAACGTTTTCGACACTAGAGGGAAGCCGAGTGCCCTGCGAGCCGAAACTTACGCATGAAGAACCTTATCCAAGCCGAGACTTACCAGTTGTACTCGAAAGATTAGCACCCTCCATCTGGAGTTTAAGTGTGTGTGTGTGTGTGTGGGTGTGTGGGTGTGTGTGTGCGTGCGTGCGTGCGTGTGCGTGCGTGCGCGCGTGCGTGCGTGCGTGCGTGCGTGCGCGCGTGCGTGCGTGCGTGCGTGCCGTGCGTGCCGTGCGTGCCGTGCGTGCCGTGCCGTGCCGTGCCATGCCGTGCCGTGCCGTGCCGTGCCGTGCCGTGCCGTGCCGTGCCGTGCGTGCGTGCGTGGGTGTGGGTGGGTGGGTGTGTGTGGGTGTGGGTGTGGGTGTGGGTGTGGGTGTGTGTGTGTGTGTGTGTCTCTGTGTGTGTGTGTGTCTCTGTGTGTGTGTGTCTCTGTGTGTGTGTGTGTGTGTGTGTGTGTGTGTGTGTGTGTGTGTGTGTGTGTGTGTGTGTGTGTGTGTGTGTGTGTGTGTGTGTGTGTGT
>CAUJNA010002853.1:0-17832 GCA_963377175.1 Effrenium voratum | reverse complement strand
CACACACACAAACACACAAACACACACACACACACAAACACACACAAACAAACACACACACACACACACACACACACACACACACACACACACACACACACACACACACACACACACACACACACACACACACACACACACACACACACACACACACACACACACACACACACACACACACACACACACACACCCAACACACACACACACACACACACACACACACACACACACACACACACACACACACACACACACACACACACACCCCACACACACACACACACACAAACACACACACACACACACACACACACACACACACACACACACACACACACACACACACACACACACACACACACACACACACACAACACACACCACACACACACACACACACACACACACACACACACACACACACACACACACACACACACACACACACACACACACACACACACACACACACACACACCACAACACAACACAACACAACACAACACAACACAACACAACACAACACAACACAACACAACACACACACACACACACACACACACACACACACACACACACACACACACACACACACACACACACACACACACACACACACACACACACACACACACACACAACACACACACACACACACACACACACACACACACACACACAACACACACACACACACACACACACACACACACACACACACACACACACACACACACACACACACACACACACCACACACACACACACACACACACACACACACACACACACACACACACACACACACACACACACACACACACACACACACACACATTTTGATTTATTCAGCAGCAATTCATGCTGTTAATTTCTCAATACAGATGGGTTCCCAGCCTATGCCAAAGCGTGCGCGGGGCCCAACTGAGAGCAAGAGGACAAGGGTGAGAAAGATGACAAAGCCGGTGGTGATGACAAGGCCTCCCGGAAGGAAATCCGTTTACGAATTGGCTTTCCCTGTTTTTGGAGGGAAGGGGCCTAGTCATGAAGCTCGAGTGATGATCTCGCCGTGTTTGATGACTGATTAAGTGCGTAAAATTGCCTTTTCTGTGGCTTGATTCATTCATGTCGCACATGCCCTTCACAGTGCTGCGAGGTAGACTGGAAGAAGAGCAGTGCGGGAGGCAAAGACTGGGAGGCCTTGCGAGGTTTCTTGTGTTCATTTGCAAGATCCGGGATGCTGGCTGAAGAGTGCAGGACTGGTCATCCAAGAAAAAGGACGACTGGAAGGATGCCAAGGCACCTTTGATTCTGGCGGCATTTGCAGTCTGGCCATGGCTCAGTTGCGAGCGCGTAGCATTGACCTCGACCTGTGTCCTTCATAGCCTTTGCACCTGCGAGGACAGCAAGTGGAGTGGGGGATCCAAGAGCGCAGCGGGCTCGGTGCATTGAGCGCTTTCTGCATGCGTCATGCACTTTGCGGCGTTTCTTGTCAAGTTTGCATTGTCCTTAGCCCCATTGGGCATTTGCGCTCATGGGATGAGTGACTGCAAAGGATTGGAAGGATGGAAAAGACTGGAAAGGGTCTTCAGACTGGAAGAAGGAGCCCTTGTTGAACAATTGACGCTGTGCGAGTCCTTTCCGCCAGGGCAGCGATTCCTATGGAAGCGCAGGCACCTCGTTGATCCCGAATGTTTTCAGAAAAGAGCCATCGGGATGCAGCCGCTTGGCTCCTTGGCTACTTGGCTGGGAGGCGGAAAGTGGGACTCCTCCTGGTCCGGCAAGAAGGACTGGTCGTCCGGCTATGACAAGTCGTGGCCTCAGCTGGAAGATGGAGGTTCGGAACAGTATTGGACGAATCCTATTTGCCAACCTCTGTTTTCTGCATCAAACTTTGATCAAAGACGTACGTGCTCCCGAACCAAGGACTTCCTATGGAAGTGGCAACAGCCTCAGAGGTTCCAGCATCCTTTGTGCATATGTCATCATATGTCATTGTAGTCTTCGACTATTAAGGTACTAAAAGCTATGATAAAGGCGGCTACGACAAGATGGACACGTCATATGACAAGTACGACAAGACCTACGACAAGTCATACAGCAAGCCGTATGACAAGTCGTACGACAAGTACGACAAATCGTACGACAAGTATGACAAGTACGACAAGACATATGTCAAGTACGACAAGTACGTTTCCTGGCAGCACAGGTAAAAATGTGTTTGAAGAGCCTAAAGGTTGCAGCTGAGGACTATGGGGGCAAATCCTCCTATGCGGCAAGGCCAATAGTGTGTGAGTTTCCATTGCAGAGCTGCCTTCGCTTTGCCGCATCAAACCGTCAGCTTTGCAGGGATGATGATAGATATGGCCGGGGTGGTGGCTACGGCAAGGACCAAGCTATCGGCTGTGTTGGCAGTTCGAGGCCTGCGGTGGTTTGCCTCAGGACTATGACTATGGCCGTGCTCGGCCCTTGGCTGCCTGAAGCCATTCTGTTTGTCAACATGAAGGGGGGTTACATTTTAAGGAGTGGAACCACGCAGATAATTCGGACTTTCAATATTTGTCCTGCCAATCTAGCATCAGTCTCGAGCTGCAAGGATCTTGAGGACGCACACACATACAGACATGCACACTTCTCATGACAGGGCGATCGACGTGACCCAGAGTCCGCAAGCTGAGATGGTGTGACAAAGTGCATGGGGAATCCACAGGTTGGTTCAGTTTGCTGGTTTACTCCACCTTGCCCGAGCAACTTCAGTTGGCATGCTTGGGGAGTTGCATTTTTTGTTTGTTCCTTTGCTGGCAGATACTGTGACACCACAGACGCTCAGGCCTCGCGACAGGGACCGCAGAAGGCTGTGCTTCGATTTTATTTCTAAGCTGCCAACGTTGACGGCAGTTGAGGATAGCACACGAGCTTGTGTAAACTGCTCAGACTCATGCAGTCAATTTAAATCGATTCTTGCTTTCACACTCGTTCGGCAAGCATACAGGCATGATGATCCGCCGGCAGATGGCAGAGGCTGGCCCCCCATAAATGTTCTCGCCCACGTCCTACCTTTACATTTCTCACAGCTAAACTGCACTCTAGAGTCATATAGTGTTCATTTGATGTTTCCAAGGCCGAGATGCCGGAGGTGAGAGGTGGGAGCTACAGAGTCGTCGGGTTTGCCTTGTGGCTTTGGCTTCAGCGAGCTTTGGCTTGGCATGAGATATCCTGTTGGAGAGTTGGAAGATGCACAAGCCCTGATAGGAACTGTTGGGCGCACAACTGCAGCTATTTCGATACAATTCTGGTCTGTCAGCTGGGTACATTGTTCATGCAAATAGTTTGTTCACAGGGTGTTGTGTCATCAGTAGCGAGACCACGTCAGGGTCCTAACATTCGAATGTCCCTGAGGCGTACCATTGCCGTGGCCACAGAAAACGCAATGCACCACAGCCCTGGCGAGGGGCCAGAGGATTGATTGCAAAGAAAAGACATATAGCAGTTGGAATCTTGCAGCAGAGTTGTACTACAATAAATTTGTCGCCGACCATCCTGCAAGGGCTCTAATGATTTTTGTTTTTTTCCTTCATTTCAAAATATTTCATCGTATTCACTTAAGATGGAATGAGTACTGCCATTGCTAGCGTCCATGTTAGCCTTTAGACTACCAACAATCAACTTGACTAGGAAAACATGGTGTTTTGGAGCAGCATTAAAATGCCCATGCTATTTTAATCTTTACATCTCTTTTATTTTAGGAATATGCTTGTCAAAATGGGAATCAAGCTCTCACCACGCTGAATCCAGAGTTTGGGCATTGATTTGGCACACACATGCCTTGAGAAACATGCTAACAGAAATCGGGCACCTGTGTGTTTGTAGCCGGCAAGGTGTAGCTTCCCCATAGCCTGTTCTGGAGCCCCAATTCACGAGGTCGTCTCCAACCTGCAGGGCCTTCACATCAACCGCTGGGAGCTTGCGACGGACCGGTTCAGGCTCTCAAGGTTTCAAGGTGTCAATGGGCAAATTCTATTTGGAAAAAGGGCCATGCTGTGATGGCAAATTCTCCCTCCGGATATTCGAGCGCATTGTTTTTTCCCCTCATGGGTTTCATGTTGGACGCACCCGTGAGGCCGAGACCTGGAAACCGCCTTCCGCTCTGTGGGGCAGGTTATGAGTCCCAAGCTCAAATTGTCGATTTGACAGCAGTTCAGGGAAGACCAGCAATGTCTGCCCTGTTGCCACCATTTGATCGGGCTTGCTTGTTACCTTGTAGGCAATGATATCAACAAATCCAAACCTCCGAACCTCAGCAACCAGGTGCCAATGTGGGTGGTGACGTTGCCACAATCACCTTCCGAGAGTCCAAAACTCGGATAAGAGTTCTGAGTTCTGCACGTTGTATCCATGGACCCTTTTCAACCCGCGCATAGTGGCACAAGCCTTTGGACCCGTTTGGATGAGACGTCGCCTTTGTTGTCCACATCCAGCGGCGTGCTTTGCGAGATGCGATCCATGCCAGGGAAGGCTCAGCAAAGGATGCTGTGCGTCGATTCCATGGCGGCCAGCTGAATGAGCAGCACTTAGAGCTTGACATTGCATACTCAGCTAGTTTCAGACTTGGACATGGCTGCAGATGCTGGCTTTTGCCACAGCTTGGTTCCATTCTGATGAGAGCATCAGAAAGGACCGCCAGATTGATGTCTATTTGGAGGGTGATGAGCCCCCGAGGACCCGGCGCAGGTTGTGACAGCCGTGAAACTGCATTGCTTGGGCTGCAACACCTTGCCACCCATTCCTGACATGGAACTTGCCCTCCTGCGAATCGCCACGACTCGGCCCTCGCAGATATAGCGCAGCGAGTTCAAATGTGCCAGGTGGGGGGCTGGGGGCAGGAGGCGAGCTGCGGCAGGTGGCAGCAATCGAGCTCCACCTGCAGGCCGGTCAGATGGTTCTTGCTTCTTGCGGACCATAGGCCTTCTGCTTTGTCAAGCCTGTAAGTGATTTTTGTGGTTCATGAGTCGTGAGATGATTGAAGGGAAGCTTTGGGTGGGCACGCGAGCATGAGTTGTTTAAGCCAGTTTTTCCGTCATGTACTTGGCGTTAGAGTCGATGGTGCCATGGATCCCGAGGCAGCCGCAGAAGTAGAAGCCCTAGGCAGGGAGGGTGGGATGGGAAGCCGATGTGCCCAAGCTGCATCTCCTAGAGACACCATGGGGGGGCTACACTATTTGTAGCTACTTGATGTAAAGATTGTTCTTGAATTGTACTTCGAATAATTATGTCAGGGAGCTTGCGATGGAGTGGGCAACCATTTGCCTGCCGAGAGGCATTTAGTTCATGTCTTAAGTCTGTCGTTGTGCCTTTGCCAGGCCAACAGGCGGTGGCTCGGCTCTCAGCATTGTCGGGCATGCTGAACAAATTCCAAGCAGACACGGCAGTTGGTCAAAAGGCTTGTTTGTCCTTTGACTTATCCAACATATCATGTGTCGAATGGCCGTGGCTTTCCTGTTGCAAGTATCAGGCATTGAATTGAGAGTTCAGCTTTCAGGAGTGTAACTCTACTGGATGGGTCCTGATTTATCATTTTTTCTAATCCTTGCTGCCTGTATCTTCCATTGCAACAACAAATCCCATGATTCATATCCATAGGGATAGATGGGCCGCATTCGGCAATCTGCACACCAGTTGGAAGTGCGAACCATGTTCAGTGGATTGGAAGGTTTGACGGCACTCAAAAATCAGTTGTTGTATAAGCAGTCGCCAGATTTAAGTGCCAGCTTCATTCCAGTCGCGTTCGAATTCCCGCTGCAGCCAAGACCTGTTTCTTAGGCTATCGGGATGCACGACCGAGCGGAGCGGTCCTGGCCTGTTCGGGCTGTTTGGGGCTGGATTCGGCAAACGAAACCTTTGCAGATGCAAGACAGTTTGCAGCAACTAAAGAGGAACACTTTTAAACATTATTTTAAGGGCTGCCGCCCTGTGTCGCCGGCCCCTGCTTGCTGACAGGGGACGTTGTTATGACAATTATGACTACGCATTTTTTGGCGGGTTTCACGGCACATTTAAAGCAATATGAAAAAGAAGAGCAGCACGAGAATGATGATGGTTTTGATGATGCATTTTTCCCAACATTAGGGATGCTGATAATTATTACTATGCATTTGCATTATCGCCAGCAGTTATGATGATATTTGTTACTTTGCATTTTTAGCATCACCAGCAGTTGTTCTGATAATTATGAAGACGCATTCCCTGCATCTCAAACAAGCCACTGCGGGATAAATTCGCATGATAATAAGCACTTTGTTAAATTTTACCAGAAGTGTCTCGGGTGTGTGGAAACTCGGGCAGGAAACCCATGTTGGGGGCCTATTTTTTTCTTCTTATTCTCAAGACTTGAATGTATTGCTGTGGTTGCGAAGTGTGGACTTTGTGCCATCGCTTCGTCTTCGCGAGAAGTACTGTAAGCCACACCTCGGGATGCAATCAGATGGTGATGGTGATGATGATCATGATGATGAAGAACTATGCACCCCCGGCATCACCAGCAGTTATTTTGACAATCATGACTACGCATCCCCTGCATCTCAAGTCAGGTCTAACGGCACACATGTGTGTGTGAAAAAGAAGAGCGCCACGGTTTTGATGATGAACATGATGAGGAAAATGATGATGAAAATGATGATGATGATGAACATGATGATGATGAACATGATGATGATGACGATGGCGATGATGTTGAAACATGATGATGATGATGATGAACACCACCAGCATCATTTTCATCATGATGTTCATCATCATCATCATCATCATCATCATCATCATCATCATCCTGATATTCCTCACTGCGCATCCTCAGCGCCACCAGCAGTTAACGTCCTCACTATGCATCCAGCAGTTATCATCACAATCATGACAACGCATCCTCTGCATTTCCAGTCGGGTCTAACGGCACACTTGAAACGTATATGAAAAAAGAAGAGCCACAGTTTTGATGATGAACATGATGAGGAACATCATCATTTTCTTCATCATGTTCATCATGCTCATCATGTTTTTCATGTTCATCATATGTTCATGTTAGCCAAAGATGCGACAGGGGGGGGTCCCGACAATCAGCTTCAAGCGTGATTCGTGTCCAAAAATACGGACCCCGAAGATTAGGAAGGCCGAATACAAAGCGGTAGTGCCAAAAGGACTGGGACATCGCCCTCGTCTGAATATGTTCATCATCATCATCATCATCATCATAATTTTCATCATCATGTTCCTCATCATGTTCATCACTATGCATCCCCAGCATCAGCAGTGACAATCATGACAATGCATCCTCTGCATTTCCAGTCGGGTCCATCATGACCATTTTCATGTTCATCATCATCATCATCATCATCAGCATCATCCTGATGATAATCATTGCTACGCATCGTCAGCATCACCAGCAGTTAACGTCATCACTATGCATCCCCAGCATCAGCAGTTATCACATCATGACACCGCATCCGTGCATTTCCAGTCGGGTCTAACGGCACACTTGAAAGATGAACACGATGAGGAACATGATGATGAAAATGATGATGTGATGATGATGATGAACACGAGGAACATGATGATGAACACCACCATCATCGCTTTCATCATCATGTTCATCACGATCATCATCATCATGGTTATCATGTTCATCATCAGCATTTTCCTGATGATAATCATCACTACGCATCCTCATTATCACCAGCATTTCACGTCATCAGTATGCATCCCCAGCATCAGCAGCAGTTATCATGACAATCATGACAACGCATCCTCTGCATGTCCAGTCAAATCTCACGGCACACTTGAAACGTACATGAAAAAAGAAGAGCGCCACAGTAATGATGATGATCCGGATGCTGTGAACCACCACCCAACATCAGTGGTGATGATAATCATCACTAAGACCAGGACAAAGACAAGCCCTTCCCATGCGCCTCCCCTTTGGAGAAAGGGGTCGGCGGATAGCTGCAAGCGACAATTGAAATAGATTCGAAGCACGATTGCATTTGCTAGTTACTGCCATGATCAACGCCGTGTAGTATGAAACCTTTGAAGGAGATCGATTTGGACATCGAACCTTTGTACTGCATTGCCGCATGATAGCATGCTTGTACTGATGTTTGAATATCGTTCGCCATTTTTGCGAAAAGTTCATTCCTTTCCCATCCACTAGACTGCCTGATCACAGATGAGAGTGTAAGGGCCTGCTGGAATCCATTGTTCAATTAACTGGAACCACAAAGATATGCTTTGTGGTGCTGACATTGCGTCGCAACAGTTGCTGACTTTGCCGATTACAGGACAAAGGGCAGTGTGGAGTTGTTCATGTTTGTGCTACCAATATTCTTTGTGAGACAGAAAATGAAGTCTTGAAGCTGGAAGATACCGCACGCACAAGTCTTGAAGCTGACGACGGTACTGTCAAACCTTTGAAACCTTGCCAATCAGCATGACATCCTTGCACCCCGCCCATTGCAGATGAACACATCTCGTCCTGGGCTTACCGTCGCCAACAGTGCGACGCAAGGGAGCTGCATGCAGCCCGATAGGCACATTGTAGACGCTGCCAGACTTCAGGTCGGGCAGAACCAACGCCGCGCGCCAGGACTGTCGAAGCCAAACTGGTGACAGGCAACCTGAGCCCCACTGCTTGAACCGCAGGAATGAGGGCGCCAGCCGTGGCACAGGGCGAGAGTGCCTTGTCCGCAAATGAAAGTGATTGTCAAAGACCCAGTCCCTTTTTGGAACATCCCACGTGATTTTGTGATTTGGCTCGCTTGTACCCTGGACATGGATAAACCGTACCAATGGAAGTCAAGCAATGTAGGCTCCACTCATCCAAGCAATATGCTTTTGTGTGGACAGTAGGCTGGGATGGTGCGGATCCAGCCCACGTTCTGCTGTATCACCAGTATCCGCAACAGACCTTCATCAAACTTCAAAGACTGTGCATTCGCATCATCATTCCGAGATGGTGCCAACCCCACAATCCCAGCAATTCCCGCATCACTCGCGTCATGACGGCGTTGTCAGTTCCCAAAAACCAAGCCATCGCCACATGGCAGTCATTTGAAGTGCTGCAGCAACGCATCCCCGGCATCGCTGCGCCTGGAAAAGTAGTGCAACATGCGCGGGAAACAGCGGATGCCCCGCATGTGTGTTCAAGGAAACCACGCGAACAGCGCTCGCACAGCGCTGGCAAACAGGCCGCAACACAAAATCGAGCAAGCTAAGCACTGCAACGAAAGCACCTTTTAAGCACTGGTACTGCGGGGAGAAACTCTCGAGTACTGGTGGGGCTGATGCTCGCGGAATCTCACTTCACGATTGCCACAGCGCTGGATTCAGCTCACCGATGCAAAGCAGCTACAATATCCTGTGCTCTGTCGAAGCTCCTTTTAAGGCAAACAGCAAACAGCCAATCCTTTTACAGCAAATCCGCTCTTGGGGCAGTTCCGATTACGCGCACGGGCGGCCAAGTCGGCGGTTTCCGAAGCCTCGAGGCCTCCGCGGCGGGCGCCCGTGGACGACCGCCGCCGGCGCAGGTCGCCATCCCCGAGGACCCGCGAGTGGCCAGAGCTGCTTCCTTTTTTTTTTTTGTAATGTGAAGAACACATTATTTGTAGGTTTCCTTCGAGCACATGCCATGTGCAAGAGTTGTTTCGAGCACGCGTGAGGGGGCCGCTTGTCAAAGGAGGAGATGAATACATCTCGTTTCCGATGGGTAGTTCCTCAGTTTCGCCAGAGCCTCAGCATCGCAGGGTTCAAGAAAGCTTTGCACTATCGGATTGGGTTTCCGATCAGGAGCTCACAAAGTCTCGGTCGCAGTAGTTGGGCCCATTGCGTGTTTCCTCTCTTGAGGGGCTCTTTTTGTCGATCCTTGAACTTGTAGGCTTGCAGAGATGGTGTGAATGTTTGAGCGCCAGGTCGGTTCCCCTCGTTTGCAACCGATTTTGGGCGGCTGTGCAAACTGTAATTTTGGCATTTCATTTCAGACCTTCTCGGAACGCACCATGCCGGATCTATAGCAGCTTTGCCGAGGTCGTCTGTATTTTGTCTTTGTTCCTTTCTTTGATTCTTGCTGTCATTTCCGTTTTTTCCTTTCATTGTTTCTTTCTTCTTTCTTTCTTTCTTTCTTTCTTTCTTTCTTTCTTTCTGTCTGTCTGTCTGTCTGTCTGTCTGTCTGTCTGTCTGTCTGTCTGTCTGTCTGTCTGTCTGTCTGTCTGTCTGTCTGTCTGTCTGTCTGTCTTTCTGTCTCTTTGTGTTGTTCTTGTTCTTTTCCTTTCTACATCTCTTTCTCTGTCCACCTATTTGTGTATCTCGCTACGTGTCTATCTACCTATGTATCTATCTATCTAATCTAATCTCAGCTAATCTAATCTATCCATCTACCTACCCACCTGTCAAACAAATCTATCTATCCATCTAATCCAATCCAATCTAATCCAATCTAATCCAATCTATTCTAATCTAATCTAATCTAATCTAATCTACTCTAATCTAATCTAATCTACCTACCTACCTATCTAAGTATCTATCTATCCATCCATCCTACGAAAGCGCTGTTCCTGCCACGAGATCTGTACCTGACCACGAAATCTGTGCCTGACCTTGCGAGAGTGCTGCGCCTGCCACGAAACCTGTAGCTGATCCTTGTGAAAGCGCGTGCTCCTGCCACAAAATCTGCACCTGACCTTGCGAAAGTGCTGCGCCTGTCATAAAGTCTGTACCTTACCTTGCAAAGGTGCTGCGCTCGCCACGAAATCAGCTCAGTGCCACACCAATGAATGTCGCAAAAGTGCTGTGCCCATGGTGCCTCCATCAGGCGTCGCGACGGAGGTAGCTTGCGCGCATGCGGAAGACTTCTATTTCCCAGTTCTCACTTTTTTTGGTTGTTTCCTTGCTTTCGCGCGTGTGGCATCTATCCCTAGAGATGACGTATGGTTGCATCCATTCTTCTTGCTCATTCAATTCCAGTACAACGGAAGCTCTTGTTAGATTTCCTTGACCAAATAGGTCAGATCCTTTACGTCTTCATACTCCTGGTGTAAGCTACAGGTAGTTTGTGGCTTCACCTGCGCTTCAGTGTCTAGCTGGCCGATTTGAACTCGTCAATCAATGTGGCACATTTTGTCGTGCAAGAGGCTGTGAGTGTCCCACTTGTTTGAAGTTCCACATAGCCTGCTGTACCCTTTGTTCTCTTTGAATTGAGGTCGGATGAGTCTTGGTGCCAGCTGGGCTGGTGTTTAAAGTGCAAGTACATCGGAATGTAAGCCCTTCATGCAGATGTCTAGCTTGTACTTGCAGGAAGCATGCTGCTTTTCAGTTTGTCAAATTCAGCGGCCCAGGCCTTTGCTAGTTTCCTGACACTTTGACCGCGCAACCCTTGGAGGAGCAGTAAAAGGCGGCTATGATTGTGATGCCTGGGATTAGAGATCTGGACGGAAGCATTGCGGAGAAGAAACAATTGTGTGCGGCCTTGCGAGGCATCAGGTAAACGGAAAACAATGCAACAGCATTTGGAGCTTGCCAATGAGTCGATCTGTGCGGCTTTTGAGCTCGAAGGGTGAAATCAATGACCAGAGAGTTGAGGGAGAAGCTTTGACGACAACCCAGCGAAAGTGACTTGAGAGCACCTTTAGCAAGTCGTCCTTTGCCAAGTCTGTCTTCAAGCCACACGTCTCTCGGGGCGCCATGGGATCTGATGCCCAAGCGATCAGCCGAGGCAAAGTGGGCGAGAGCAGTAGGTTTCGACGTGAGTTGATGGGCATGTATCACAGCTGGCCGGAACACGAGTTGGAAACCACAGCAGAAGGGTGCAACCTTGTTTTGGGACCTTCACTTGTTGCCTGCTTTGTAACCTACCTTGCATAGCTAGTGCAAGGTCAGATGATAGATTCAGATGCTGACAATTGACATGGTATAGTGATTTGGCCAGGCATTCTGTCGACACGTGGCGTTGGATGTCTCTCGAACTGCTTCCTCTGGTTTTCGGGAGTGCCAATCGTGGCCAGGTGGATGGGCCACGCGACAGCGCTGACCTTGATTGCGACAGCACATTTTTAGGATGGGAGCTTTGGGCCAAGGCACAGAAGCTGAGGCGAGGTCAGACCAGCCCTCAGAGCAGCTGCACCAAAGTGGTTGCGTTGAGTGGATGTCCTTTGAATCCAACCGGAGACCTGGGAAAGGCAAAGCCATTTGAGCCTTGAGGCCACTCCTGCAGCGCAGCCAACCAAACGAGGCCGCGCGCTAAGATTGCTTTTGGACAAGCGCACGTTCCAGGTTCTGCCGCAAACCACGACACCAAGTTGCCCTCCCCGCAAATAGAAGCCGGACACTTTCTGCTGCTTCTGCGAGGCCGTGCCACTGCCCCAGAACACGTGCGGGTCTTGGACCGGACATCAGAGTTTGCTTTGGTTTGCCTTGTGCCGCTTTGGTTTGCCTTGTGGCTGCTGGAGTTTGCTTCTCAGAGTTCTGTTTTGTGGCACAGCTTGTTGCTCTTCTCTACAAGCCATTCGGCACCTTGAGCCCATACTCATCAATCCAAACCGCATTAAGGCCAATGTACCGCAGACAGAACCGAAGATACGCCTTAGTGACAATGTTGGTGCAGAATGGAATGTGCCTTGAAGAAAGTGTTGATCGTCTGCAAGGCAGTTGGGGGAACACACCCAATTTACATCCAGCATCCTCGCAATGTTCTGCATCCACTGGATTACCTGCATCAGCTGCATCGTGCAATGACCTGCATCCACTGCATCACCTGCACCCACTGCATCGTTTGCACCTCCCACACTGCATGGGTTGGCAAGGTCACCTACCAGTTGCAGGGTGGACTGAGACATGTGGAGTCTGGAGCCTGGAGCAAACGTCTGTGCCGACGAAAAGATCTTCACATGCGTTGACAAGCTGTCAGTCACCATGTGTGGGAAAATCACGCCCAACACAGTTGCCAGGCACCTTAAACCCTGGCTTGGTAGCGTCCAGGATGTTGCCCGGGCTAGGCCGTATGACTTTGACTTCACCACGCACGTCAAGCCACAGCCTCAGGGATTGGTCTGGGGTTTCGGTGTAGCGCAAAATGGCTGATTGGACTGAACAACTCTTGCACCAGGCAGCGCTGGGTTGGCAGGAGCATTCTAGAGGCGCGCAATCATGGACAGGAATGATCATGCACTTCGCTGAGCACAACCAGCCAAGCATCGAGTCCCCTAGCCAGGTTTGCGCCTGCGAATTTGTGGCCTTTCCCCGGCACTACTACGAGGCTGGCTGGATACAGGGAGATTGGATGCATTTCGCATACGTTTTTGTGGGCGGACATCGATCACATGGATGACCTAGTGGGCCAACAGGAAGAACGCTGTTCGCCAAACTCTCCTGGTGCCGTTGCTGACGTCAGAGGCCTCCATCGCAGCGGGCCGCGTCACGGTGGATGGGCGGCGCGTGCAGGCGGAGCACGTACTCCGCGACGGCGAGCTCATTGCACGCCCGTCAAGGGGCGGGCGGAGAGAGTGGACAGAATTCGTTTTCCAGACAAATATGAAAACTTGAAGAAGGGACCGAGATTCTGAGTGATCGAAGGGTTACTTATTGGGGTTTGTACATCAAATCGGAAATGGCCACCGTTGTGTGAATCTGTGTGCCTAAACACTTTAAAATGATTTTCGACATGGGCGCCCACATGTATTCACGCGAGTTTCCATGCAGGGTTGTATTCGGTGGTCCTCAGTCTGAGGTAGTCTTATGCCTGCCAGCTCGGGATGAGTGGTGGGCGATTGATCCTGGAAGTAGCATTAAATCGTCGGAATCCAGTGCCGGAGTGATCATCGAAACGCGCATGTGATGGAAAGGTCAATATTTGGCGCTCCCAGGTGCACCGTGCTGTGCGGTGCCGGGAAAACCCCGTGCTGGACCGCGGTCCGATCCAGGCACGGAATGCGATTAGAGTCCTACCATGGTCTGCCCACCAGAGTGAAAGCATGAGACGCTCTTTGCATCAAGAAGCGAAGTGCTCGCAGGTGGTTGCTGAGACAGAGGCTGGGTTGAGACCTGTCTTGCTTCTGGCTTTAAACATCACACATGTGCCGCACATATGTGCATATATATGGTCCCGTGTTCCGTGTTGCTACCCCCCCCCCCCCATATGGTATGGGTCCCCCAGGACCCCCCCCCCCCCGGCCCGAGCCCCCGGATCCTGTCACCTACGGTCCCACCCCCACCCCGAGCCCCCTGAACTCGCACCCCGACACCCCGGCACCCCCACCCCCAGGACAAGCCAACCCGCAACCAACCATAAACCAACCCTAAACTAACCCTAAACGAACCGTAAATACCCTCTAAACCAAACCCTAAACCGTAGACCTCTAAACCTAAACCAACCCTAAGTCAACATAAGCCAACCGTAAACTAACCCTAAACCAACCCTAAACTAACCCCAAATGCACCCTAAACCAATCCCTAAACAATAAACCCTAAACCGAAGCCAACCCTAAACCAACCCTAAACCAACCCTAAACTAACCCTGAACCAACCCTAAATACACCCTAAACCAAACCCTAAACCGTAAACCTAAACCAACCCTAAACCAACCCTAAACCACCTAAATCAACATAAACCAACCCTAAACCAACCCTAAACTAACCCTAAATACACCCTAAATATACTCTAAACCAATTCTAAACCAACCCTAAACCACCACAACCCAACCACAGGACCACAACCACCCTAAACCAATTCTAAACCACCCCTAAACCACCACAACCCAACCACAGGACCACAACCACAGGGGGGGGGGGTACTTGTCTGACCCATGACCATTGGTGGGGGGGGGGGGGCTGGCAACGCAGTACCATATATATATATATACACAATACACATGCCGTATGCCGATGCAGAAGCCTCACTTCAGTCACACAACTGTGACCCAAGCCTTCACCGCTGTTCGAGGAGCTCTTGGTAGTCAGCAAGCCGAGCTCTGTGCCCATCCACCCCTGCGGGAGCTACCGCCACCGTGCTCAGACCATCGAGTGACCAAAGAACACATTTCGCATCCACAATCTTCAGGTTCTGTGGTAGTTGCTGCTGAGAATCTTCAGGGTCCGCCACATGTAGAATCTTCTCCTCGCTGATATCGACTGGATTTCCAAGGCTTCAACTCGCTAATCGCCATCTTGCGCAACCAGGGCACTGTGGAGGCGCCCTGGCTTACCATCATGCCGAGCCGCAGAGTACATGCAGTTCATACTGTTTGGAAAGTTGAGGCGAACGCGACTTTGCACACCACACACCGCCAGAATCTTGCAAGTGCAACTTGCAGGGGCAACCCCATTCCAAGTTGACTACGTAGACTTGCACTTGCTTGGGCCGTGCCAAGTTGCGCGACGAGTTGCGTCTGTTTGGCCCGCAGAAAGCCCCGAGGCTTAGATCGCCTCACCAGCGGATTGGTCCTCCTGGCGGCGGCCCTCAGTTGGCTCACAAGAGCCGAGCTGCAAATGGAAACGGATGGAAACGGCCAAGAACTGGGCGGGGCTGTCATTGCTGAGGCAAAGACCAAGAGCTGTGCAAGAAGGGCTGGGCCCTTGAGTTGGCACACCAACCCCTTTGGAGGCTTTCGGAAGTTAGTTCTCCTCTCATTGCGGAATCCTTGCGGAGCTGATTGGAAGGGAAAGAATTAGACATTTGATCGGTGTTCCTTGGTGTGGACTGAATTAACGATTGGGCGGCCCAGAATCGATCTCAGGTTGGAGCCTGGTTTGCTGCTAATCAGATCAGGAAGACCTACCTGGCTCGCGTCAAAGGGCGCTTTGATCAACTAGGCACGGCGAGCTCCCCCGTATGCTGGAGACAGAACATAGTGAAGGTTTGGTTGTGTGAGTGCAAGATTCCATGAAAGATACCTGGGGGGCTTCACGTCTTTTCCTGAAACTCTCTCATGGGTTTTGGGAGCAGATTGGCCTCGAGCGGTAGGTTTGTCACATGCATGCCTAGTGGCTCCAACTTGTGTAATTACAAGCTCTTTGCTTGCTGCAACGGGCCTCTTTCCGGTGTGGACAGCTGCGCTGTGTTGCGTTTTGCGGGGTTTTGCGTGTAAACCTGTTGCAAGGCACCGAGGTGCCTGGAGTCACTCGGGTTGGGGACCGCGTGCGGGTTACGGCCTCGTGGCCTCGTGGCCTCGTGGCTCCACATGGGTCAATCTATTGAAGCCACCCTTGCAAGGTTGAAGGCTACATCAGCTGCGTTGACCGGAAGGCGCAGGGAGGGCAGGCAGTTGAGACTTCAGGAGCAAAACAACCCTCTACAAAAAGTGGGGAAGTGAGGCCAATAACTGTCCGTGCCATGCAAGGTCGGAAAGTACAAATTTGCTGCTGAAGTTGTGGAGGGCGAGGACGCCAAGGTGTGGAAATGCAAAGGCCTTGCACATGAAAGAGCGCCTGACAGTCAGGATGCAGCGACGGAGTTTGAAGTTGTTGGAATGGCCAACGACGAGGAGTGTGTTGATCTCTCCTCAGCCTGAAGAGTGTGCTAGCATATGTATTTGTACTCACAAACATGCTAGAGGAATTTCATCCTGAGTCGGTCAGGTCCGGTGCTTTCCTGCAACAGGACGAACGCATCAAATCCGTGGGCGGCCGAGACCCGAAAAGCAGAGCAGAAGTTTGGCGCCTTTGGCGGGTCTGTCTGATTTGTACAAACTGAAGTTTGACTTGAAATCTGCCTCAGGAGTTCACCTTCTGCACCTGGGCTTCCCCATTGCCAATGACAGCCACTTGGCAGAGGGGCCAGGCA
The DNA here is from genome assembly GCA_963377175.1 of Effrenium voratum. Taxonomy (NCBI): domain Eukaryota; class Dinophyceae; order Suessiales; family Symbiodiniaceae; genus Effrenium; species Effrenium voratum. The sequence continues at coordinate 1,017 of CAUJNA010002853.1, read as the reverse complement.
TGCTTTGCCCGGTGTTGGTGGTCTGATTCGGACGCTTGAAGGGCGTGTCACGGCGTTTTGGGGTTCGGAGAATCCACTTCTGGGACAACATGGGACAAGCAAACTCGTGTGCTGGCTGCTGATATGCTGGCGGTGCTGGTGCCGATTCTGCTCATAGTGCGGGCATTTCTTGTGATGCTGACAATGCTGGTGCTTGCTCTTGTGCTATTTGCAGAGCACCGCTGAGGACTCTCAAAACGCTGGTGACTAATGCGCTAAATCGTAAATGCAGACACAACAGATGATGTTGATAGCGCAAATGATGTCATGATGCGGCAAATATAAAGAATGGATGTCTCACAGGATATTAGTCAACAATTCGGATGATGTCAGAAATGCAGAGGATGCGAGGAATCCGCATGCTGCTCACGGCTGTGTTGTTTGTGGTCCATTTTCTGAGGTTGCTATGGAGGGGAACTCCGAGATGCATTGAGCCCAGTTTTGCTGCAGTGACTTTGGGCCCTGCATGGTAGGTTGAACACAGGGCTTCTACCCCCCTGGTTTAGAAATTCATGACAAGTTGAGAACCAAACAGCCATGGCGACTGCGCGTGTGCTGCTTGCCACACGTGGCAGTTGGTGTTCTAGGATGGCACTTTGCCGCTGATTCCTCACGTGCGCCAAGAGGCGGTCAGCCGAGTCCGAGTCAGCAAGTCGACTGCGTGAACCAAGTAGTTTTTGCGCTGGCAGGCTCACTTGGAGGCCAGTCGTCCTGAAGAGGTGCAGCGCTTGGTGGGGATGGAAAGGTCCATGGCCGAAATTCCCGGCAGTGACTTATGATGGTTGACATGGCCTACAAATTCTGCGTTGGTTGCATTGTTGATGCCGCCAACAGACCAAAAGCAGGTTGCGAACCGGGCTCAGGCTCAGGCTGCCACCATGCACCCAAGCAGCTTGGTTGCAGTTTTGATATTGTTTGTGCAATTAAAAACAAAGCCTCTAGACTGAAGGTATTGATGCGCCTTGTTTTACGGGTTTG
>CAUJNA010002852.1:0-17917 GCA_963377175.1 Effrenium voratum | reverse complement strand
GGAGGAGGGACTCCGATCCCGTCTGCGCCGAGTTCTGGATCTGTCTCGATCATCCCGGCGTGACATGACGAAACAGCAACACGTCCGGAAATGGTAAAGCTCGTCCTTGAGGAAGGATACAATCGACAAACCACAATCAACGACAACTCACGGCCATGCACATGCATGTGAATCGGCCGACAATCTGCCAGCAGCGACGTCCAGGATTGTGAAACTTAACTATGAACCCTTTAGTGAAACCTCGTTCCTGCTTAAACGTGAAATTCCGCTGTTCTATGATAAGCATGTTGAGGTCAAATTTTCCGGCGTACCGGCCCGGGGTCACACGATGGGTACACCCGAGGGTCCCCCACGAATGGGGTGTTCACACTTAGACTCCAGATGGAGGGTTCTAATCTTTCGAGTACAACTGATGAGTCTCGAGTACAACTGATGAGTCTCGAGTACAACTGATGAGTTTCGAGTGGGTGTAGGTTCGGCTTGCAGTCACTTGGTTTCCGTCTAGCAGCGAAAACGATACAAATTCAACATGAAGCACACACAGCGAGAGAAACAACGGGCCAAAAGGACTTTGAATCACACGAGATGCACAGGTACGTCGAGGTGATCAGCCTCGATATCCGCATTTGCTGTGGCCGCTTTGTTGGACCATCGCACACAGCAAATGGATGGTCCCCCTGCAGTGGGAAAAAGTTATTGTATGGTGGCAGGGTTTTCTGCCACTCCGCACACACGCACACATTTCCCTTTGAAAAAAGGCCTAGATACAGGGAATTAGAGAGCCTTCCCTATGCAGTTGAGGAATTGCCCTGACTCAAGCCACTGCTCACACAGCAACCTCCTTTGACCATTGCCGCCATAGAAAGCTTGCTCGGCGTGCGCCAGTTCGTTGCTAGAACAAACCTGTGCGCAATGTCCATCTCCACGCTCGGATTCACGAAGGGACAAAGAGGGGCCCCGTAGCAAACCTCCCATCAAAGATCGCTGCCAATTGAGAGGCGCAAGACATTACGCCGCTCTCCCAATGTCCCACTTGCTGAAGCGAACACACGACAGGCTGCGCCAGGCGGCACAACCTTGCCCAGCAGGTAGGGGTCCAACACACCACCCCTGCAATGCCGGGTTTCGCCTCCTGGCTTCTGTAGGCCATGGTCATGGTTCGCTATTAAGGAAGAAATGACCAAGACTAACAACCTCAAGGGAAAGATGTCTTTTGACCATGGCGCATGTATAGGACAATTAAAGCGACATCCTCAAAATTACCCTCTAACTGGTGGTTTAAGGATACCGCACCCAACAGTGAACTCCCGTGAACTTGCTCTGCTTTGTCCTTTGGTTTGTGGTGGAATGGGGTAGGGTTGCTTCCAGCTATCAGATGAGAAGAACCAAAACAATGGCACTGCAGAAGACTGCTTTGCTTTGATTCGAATTTACCAAGACCAAGTTTCTATCCTTTCAAGGTCTTCGGAGCATCCCTGGTGAGGATTGGAATGAAATTTTTGGGAGCTTTCATTTAAGCCACCTGTGGTTTTGAGGGTGTCACTTTCATGGGCCATGTTACTTGGGAAGGTGTCTTTTTGGGTGGATCTTCAATGACTGAAACCGGCCCGGGTCGGGTGGAATACTGTTTGGGCGCTCTTCGAGATCCTCTTCGGGGAGGTCTTCAAGCAGCAGCTACACCCGATGGAAACAGAAGGCGAAGTCGCGGAGGGTGGATGCGGTTGCCATGGGGAAGGTGGACGCACGTCGCTTCAAGAAGAGGAGCGGTTTGCTCATCTTCGCGGCCACACGCCCGGGCGCTCTGACGGCCAGCTTCATCAATGGAATTTGCGAGAAGCTCATGAGGGGAGGCATTGTTCGTACCAGTCAGCTGCGAGACGTGAAGCTGTCGGAGTTCGTGACCACGGGGGCTGTTTGTCTTTGCTTGTCCGTTTGCGTATGTTTGTCTTTCTCCGTGTTTATTTGTGTCTATTTGTTTATTTATTTGCGATTGTTTGCATTTGCTTTGGTTTGTCGTTTTGGGATGCTGCGGAAGTTTTCAACTTTGACTTGTCAAGGCTATCCTTCCAAAACAGAAGATGTCCCCTTCTCATACAGTGCCCCAATGGACTGCACTCGACTTGAAGCAACTGCCACTTGCTGTCGTAGACATTTTGGGTGTTCCAGATCTTGACGCGACCAATAGCCTCACTTCCCAAGTTTGTTGGCTTTGCTCGACTTTTGGAAGGTCGGTCAGCTATAAAAGTTGCTTTTTGTTGGCCAATCCACTCGAGATAGCAAATTTGTTATATGGTGGGCGTTGGAAACGGACATGGTCATGAGCAGCAAAGTGTGGAACACAAATTTGTCGGATATGGGTCAGCGCCAAAATAGGGGAGGCGCAAAAAATGTGTGGTTTACACCTGGTTTCCCTTTCTAGCCACCCAAAACGGGGTACCCTCAACAAAACACGCCCATATGTTTGTTTGTCTTGAATGCCATATCTAGCGAACGAGACTGGTCATTCGGAAGAGCAAGTCTTGTTTTGAAGCTTCCCCCTCTTTACACATGTTCAAACGCGGCCAAAAGGAGAATGCTCGTGTTTGGTGAACCACCACATTCTGAGGCAAATCCAAATTGAACAAATCTTTGGGCAGCATGGCCGGTATTGTGCGTCGAAAGCCCCCGTTGGCCACTTTAGTAGATCCCTGCTCCTTGATTTAATAGGGCTTAAAAAGCAAGGCCTATGCAAAGCATCATAGCCGTGTTGGTGACCATGTTGGTAGCGTCAAAGTCCATGGATCAGGGTTTGTCTCAAAATGGGGGGGACCTGCCTTGTTTGAGGTTCGCCTTTTTCGGGTTGGCATACAAGGAAACCCAAAGAAGACTCTTTTTGTTGGGGGGTCGGCACTCACACCCACATGTCAAAGTGACTTAACAGGAGGTGGCTGATGCCAGCTACTTCTCCGTTGTCCTGGCCATTTGCTTGCCCGTGCGCATCGGTGTCTCGGCGCAAAAAAAACCTTGACTCGAAGCCAGACTAGAAGGGTGGTGCTACAAGTAGATGGCACCAGGGTTCAATTTTGTCTCACTGCAAGGTAGAGTTGAACCCAATCCTGTTGGGGGAAAAATCACCACAGCTTCCCTTAGTCAAAGAAAAATGGCACCTTGGATGGCGCAAGTACCCCATGTTGGTTTAGTCATCATTCGGACGATGGTGCTGCTATGTGCTACTATTTTTGCAAAGCCATGTTTGAAATGACCCCCTTTTTCACCTTGCTCCCGAAATGGGCTGTGGTTCCTTGGGGGCCCAAAACTAGTCCCCTGAAAATCGGCTCCCCCGTTGGAGCTTGCGCAAGGCAAGTCTGGGCCCACAAAGCACAAAGCAATCAGCTGCAATCGACCGATGTTACGAAGAATCGCCATAAATCCGCACCCGTAAATTCAGGTTGAATCGGGACCCCGAAACGTGCTTCGGCTTCCGATTGACAGCAAAGCTCCACGAGCTGGGCCTATGGAACCCCCTTCCGTAGGCCCTACAACCTAGCGAAGCTTCCGCTGTAGAGCCATCTTCCAACAACACTGTGCACATACTATTGCGGACACTCCTTTATAGCACTGCGATGGCTGAAGCTTGTATGCTCAAAAGTTGTTGCTTGGTGATTTGACCAAACCTACCTCGTGATGGCGCGCATCGTGACGCGACAGAACTTGGCAATGGCCTTTATTTTCCTCCTCGCAGTCCGGGATGTGTCTGCGGCACGCGACAGCTATCTCGCAGGAGAGCTGGCATCTCTGTCTGCGCTTTCTGCAGATGCGAAGACGGAGCAGGAGGAGCGCAATGCTGCAGTGAGGGCAGCTGGCTCCTTCTCCATCGACACCATGTGGAGTAAAGGCGACGACACTGCGTGGTTTTCATCGCTCACTTGGCTTCAGTCCGAGGTGAAGTTTGCTTACAAAGATGGGGCTGCTGGAGACGTGGCGCAGTACGTGGAAGTGACCGGCCTGGACAAGCCCTATCGCCTGCTGCCGGATACTGTGGTATTGAACCAGGAGATCAACGGCATGTCGGTGGTCGGAATTGTTGGCTACCAGGCAAAGTTGGGCCAACTACTGTTTTTGGCCTGTTCTAGCCACTATGGTTTGAATAACTTACTGGTTTCTTGAAGGGGCTCTGTTGTTGGCAACCCGACGTGCTTGCGCAACTGCGGCAACAGCTGGCTGCCATCCGGCGGCAACTGGGCGGGGGGGGTGGGTCCTCCTCTTCGAGTGAGTTTTTGTGCGATTTCTAGTCTCTAGGCTTCCCCAACCTTTTTCAAGGCCAAGGCTCCCTAAGCTTCCCTAAGCCCAATAAATTTTCAGAGTTTCCCCAAGCTTCCCTCCCCTCCCCTTTCAAACTGCATTCCCGCTGAATTCTGGGTTGTTTATCCCAACCAACCTAGCCACAATCAAAGCGGAAGCGCAGGAGCTTGATGGAGCCTATATTTTTAGGTGGTTTTTGGGGAAGGAGTGCTAGGGTTGGCCAAGGAGCTCTAGGCAGCGCTAGGGAAGCTTCTACTTATTTAGGGGGTTCCAACCACCCCCTGCCCTTACACCCCTATCCCTTAAGAACCCCAAAATATATGCACTCAACGCAGCACGAGTGCAACTGCCAGCGATGGATGCGCAGCTTTGCATGGCCGTGCCCTGTGACTCTCTTGCACTTTGGCGCCCCACGCGGCGCCCACAAACAAGCGCCTGGATTTCAAAATAGGGCAACTGGTTCATAATGCTGCGTCCAGAGCCGGCCGGCCCGGCCCGGCTCGTGCTAAAACTACCGTAAGAGTTCTTTAAACCAGTCCAGTACTAGTCCAGTACGTAGGAATGACCCACGACCTCCGATGCCTTCAACCTCGACTGTATTGTTGACTTGTCCGTGGAACCGACAAAGGCACTCTGCCGGTAGAAAAAGCACAGTGAGAAAGGCACGGGGTTGTAGTCTTGGACTCCTTGTAACTGGTTTTTGCCAACGCTACTGAAATTGTACTCTGAGGATAAGCTGGACAAGCTGTGTGTTTCGGCCTTCCAGCCCATAGTCGCCGTAGTTGCCAAAACTTATGTTTTTCATGGCTTTGTTCGGGCCCTTCTGCGCGGCATTGACTTGGCTCGCCGGTTCTGGCGCCAACAGTGGCAGGCTTGGGACTCGAAGACCTCCACGTACGGCTCCAGCGTCTACAACAAGAAGAAGGCCTTGTTCCTCCGCACCGAGAAGAATCCCGTCATTGGCGTGACCACTGAGCTCAGTAGGGTTCTTTACGTGGCCCGCCAAGCAGGGCTCAAGGTCTACAAGAGCAACAAGGCAGACGCCAAGGCGTACTACTTCGATGGCGGCAAGGTAAAAACCATCTCGGAAGCCGAGGTTAACTTGCATGCTACGCCTGCGCCTGATGTTCTGGCAATCAAGATGGATGGCCAAGCGGACAAGGCGGGGTCCCTCGATCTTTGTTTTGGACCAGCAATTTTCAAACAGCCCCCAAGAAAGGTCAAGCCACCTGTCTCCATGGAAATACAATGGTCCGTCTGACCAGGCACTCAGAAAGCCCAATTTGGAGCTGATGACTGCGGTGGACGCCATGCTCGGCCAGAGCTCCTGCCTGAACAGCCCCTCCTTATGCGCCTTCAGGTGCACTTACGACTCAGAAAAGGACGTCTGCGGACCCATCGGCTTCTGCCACAAGGCGGGCGGGTGGGAACGCGCAATGACTTCCCAGTCGTTCCCCTTGCAAAACCCTAAAAACGAGACCCTAAATACTTAACTTGACAACGGGTGGCCCAGAAGCATTTAAACACGTTAAATGAGCAACAGCACGTAAACACGTCAACGTCTCTGCTCAGCAAAGCTTCTGCAAGTTCTGAGGAGCGAGCTTAGCAGCTTCACAATTTCGGGTGTCAACTTCTCTTGTGCGTGATGCTGTGTGGGTGAAGCTGTGGGTGATGTTGTGCGGCGCTGTGCATGATGTTGTTCTGATGCTCTGCAGCCTCTGTTGCCCAATCTTTCATGCCAGTTTCTCTTGTCAACTCTCTGGTCCCTATCTGTGCGCAGTCTGGCTGCGCAAGAAGGTTGGTGGCCTTGCCTGCGCGGAATGCGTACTTCGCATGCTACTCTTGCTATTTTGGAGCCGGAGATGGGAAGCGCAATTCCCGCGCTGCTTTTTCATTTTAATGGGCTAAAGCGTTAACCGCAGGTGGTCGCTTGTCTTGACTCTTCATAAGTGTCCACTTGGGCCACCATTTTGGCTCAAGTGGACTCTGACCTTCTGTCTTGTAATCTGAAATCTTTCTTTCCCCTCCTATCAAAGCCATGTACGCCCCCGCCTACGCTGGTGCCGCGGTTGCAGAGGCCAAGGCGAAGGCAAAGGCCTCCATGGCGAAGTACCTGGCAAGCCTCGTGACGAAGGAGGAAGAAGGATGGACCGTCTTGGCTGCTGAGGTCCCTCAGGCACCTGACGAGCGGTTCTTCTCCAGCGCCGATGAGCTGGAGCAGGCCCCACACATCCCAGCCAAGCGCAAGGCAGAGGACGAGCTGATGGCAGACTCAGCCCCTGGGGTGGCGCAGGTGCCGAAGGCCCTGACACGCCCCCCAGGGGCGTTCCTGGAGCTCCTAAACCCGCCGGAGAAGGATGTTCCCATGGAGGAACTCCTGGCGGAAGACGAGGAGGAGCTCCCGTTGTCCGACACCAAGTGGCAGAGACGCCGTGATCTGATGGCGAAGGTCAGGGAGCAGGCGTCCTCGGAGGAGGATGAGGACCCCGCAGCCCCCCCGCCGGGGGGAAGCGTCTTCACCAAGGCCCTCCAAGTCTCTGAGGGCCTTTACCAATTCAGCGATGACCAGATGGCGGGCGACTTCCCGTGCTTTGATGCGACCACGGCCACTAGGCTCCGCCGACTGCAGGCCAAGGACGTCCAGCGGCTCCTGAGAGGCTTTGAGGGCCCCCAACTCAAGCAGGGGGGCCTGGAGCGTGTGGTGGAGGCGTTCTACATCAAGATGAAGTATGAGCATGAGGCCCGGCTCAGCACCCCGGGACAGCAGGTCGGCAAGCGCGCTGGCCTGGGGTATGGGGGCCTGGAGAACCGCCCCCTGGGTAAGGAGCCCACATCCTGGATCTGCCCCTGCTGCACCATGCCCTGGGTGAAGAAGGGCGCCAGGAAGTGTATGGGGTGCGGCAAGAAGACGGAGCCCATTGACATGGCGACCAACTCGGCCACCCTGGAGATGGCGGGCACGCACTGGCAGTTGACGGTGGATGACCAGGGCAATGCGGTCTGGACGGCGGCTCGGTCCGCAGGTGCCGATGGCCCTGACACGGACCGGGCCCGCGACCTCAAGCTCAGCGCCTTGGTGGATGTCAGCGAGCTGGCCACCGACCCAGAAACTGCCCCATGGAGCTGGACGAGGATTTCCTGACGGCCCCAATGGGGGAGAGACCTCCATTGCCGGGCGACAAGGAAGAGGGCCAGGAATGCAGGGCCTTCCACCCGTCGGCGGTGAAGGCTTTCAAAATCCAGACCCGGCTCAACGCCACCACCGTTGCCCAGGAGGAGGCCAAGAAGGCAGACCAGGTGGCAGCGGTGGAGCGATCCGCGGCGGTCCTCCACGAGCTTCAGGGAGGGGCCATTGATGGAGGAGGCGATGGGGGCCTACTCCTCAAGAATTTGGACTTGGGCCTTTTCCGCGAAAAACTGCTGGATAAGCTGGGCGCGGACTGGGGGAGGCCCACACCGGAGCTCCTCCAGGCCCAGACCACTGCGGAGGAGGCGAAGGCAAAGCACCAGGCCAGACAAGCGAAGGGCGCCCACGAGACCAGAATGCTCGAGCCCATCAAGCCTCCATTCAGTGCGTGGCCTAACAAGGTCCGAGTTGCCATTGAGACGGGGGTCTTTGAGCCGACCACGGCATGGAGGGATTTCAGCATGGACGACCTCACGTCCCTCACGGACTCTTACCTCGAAGCCAAGGCGGTCATCTCGCTGGGTAGGAACCCCTTTCCCCCTCCTGGCAGATCTGCCGGATCTGGCGGGGATCCCCATTCCGGTGCGGCGCGCCCAGGTGCCGAGGGCCCTGACAGGCAGCCCACCATCCCCCCAGCCTCGGGCTCTGGCGCGACGAGCTCAGGTGCCGAGGGCCCTGACAAGCCGTCCGCCACCCCGGTGGGCCTGGACACCAAGGACCCGGAGGTGCAGCTCTCGGTCCTGCGCTGGATGATGAGCAAACGGGTCGGAGAGGTCCGTATCTTTGCAGGCCGCTGGGTCCGACGACCGGGCCCGGTACACGTCCCGGATTGGGCGAAAAACCTCACCAAGGTGAATCCGGAGGCGTTGGAGAAGGGTACGCATCCCAGGAACCACCAGGTGGGTGGACTCCCCTGGGCCAGGTACTCCGTTGATGAGTTGCACCAGCAGGCGAAGGCGGGGGACCGACCCTACCCTGGGGACCTGCGATCCATCTTTTGGGCTGCCCCCCACGATCCGCGCGCCAGATCTCGTCCTGGACACTCCCAGGCCTACTGGGGATGTTCGGGCACAGCTACACCCTGCGCCAGCTCTGGGGAGTCTGGGAGTCTCTGCCACTGCTGGGCAGCGGGGCCCGAAAAACAAGGCCCAGAATCAGACCCGCCTGGAGGGCCTGAAGGAGGACGCGCGGTGCTTCCTGAAGGAGGAGGGCCTTCCGTTTCGTCTACCGGGCCATGGGCAAGGTCCTCGCGGCCCGGGCCTTCCTCACGGACACCCCGGCGGAGGTGATGCAGCTCCCGGTCCAGGACGTGGCGGACTCCAAGGAACAGATGATCCTCCGGGCGGTATGTGATGAGCGCATATCTGTCCCGGTGGAGAGTCTCCAGCAGTTCCCAGAGGTGTACAAGGCCCTCATGGACCGCATTGGAGGCCCGGGGGCGCTGCAACACGAAGGAGTGGTGGGTCGGCGCAGTCCCCGACTCAGTAGCCCCCTCCATCTACCGCAAGCTCGGTTACACCAACGACATGATCAAGCTGATGGGCCTTGACCCCTCCGCCCCTGGGTGCCGGACAGGTGCCGATGGCCCTGACATCCGTTTGAGGGGAGGAGAGGGCGATGAGGGGATCGTTTACCCCCCCATCACATCGGACAACGTCCACGGCGTGGTGGGCAAGGACTACCGGAAGAAGAACTATCCGGCGGAGACGAAGCATGTCTTCTGGGCGCACATGGAGTGTGGCCTGGTCCTGAGCTCCGTCACCCCGTGGGAACTCATCCCGAAGACAAAAGGGGAGATTCGGGGGGGCTACATGTGCAAGTACTGCAAGGGGTACTGGCGCGCCGGGGGAGGGGGCACCCGCCTCCTCCAGATCCGGGCCGGCAAGGCCATCCTTCAGCTGGTGCTGGACGAGCCGCCGGATGGCCTGTACAACCGCTGGGTCAAGGAGCGGTTGGAGTTCTACCGCCGGGTAGAGCCCTCTGCCCCGCTGCGGGATGTCTCCGTGGTGGACCAGAAAGTCCCCCGGGTTAGGTTCAGCCACATCACCCAGACCGGCCATGTTTCAAACGCCATCTGGGAGCTGATTCTCCGGAATCCGGAGGCGGCGGCGCTCAAGCGCATTGACGACATTGCAAAGGGGGCCGTATGATCATACAGCACTGCGGCCATCCGGAACGGATTCGCAGCGCATTTCGGGGGGGACAGCTGCCGAGGGCGCTGATATCCCCCCCTGGGCACAGCACAGGCCTAGACCTGTACCAGGCGAGAAAAATTGGCGCGCTTGGGCTGGTCCGGGGTGCGCCTTGGCTCCCCTCCCTTGTTTGGTTCTTCCCTTTCCGGGGCGGCTCCCTGGGTCCCCCCCCCCCTTTTCCCCCGTTTCGGGATGGGCTTTCCGGGGTTTTGGGGGCTCCCCTGTTGTTTGGTTGGGGTTTGCGCCTAGGAATTAGGCTCCTGGCTCGAGTGGAGCACGATGATGTGGAGGCCCCGCCTCCCTTCCCCGTTTGGAACGACCTTCCTTGGGGTACCAACCGCGTTCCAGTTGATTTTGCATGACCTTGGATTTGCACCAGTGCAGTCGGACGGGGAAGTCCTCGTGGCGTGCTGCCTGGAATGGGTCAAAAAGGACCAGGTTGCCAACCCGGATGCGGTGGTCTTTGACCCGCGGCCGTGGACACGAATCGTGGGGCTGGCACCTGACGGCAACCATGTCCTGGTGGCCTCGGACACCTACAACTTGATCCTCGCAAGGATACTCGGCTCCCAACCACAACCGCTGGAGGAGGCGGATTTGGAGCTCGCCACTAAGACCCTGCAACAACTTCTGTTCCGTGCGGCAGGCGCCAGACAATCGCACACCTATTCTCCACTGGAAATGGAGCAGGCCATCCGGGACCGCGAGGAGTGGATCCTCTCCGGATCAATTGAGGCCCCAGATGTCCTGGCAGTGGCCAACAAGTGGCGGCATTGGAAACCAGGGAAGATCAAAACCCAATTGCCGACATCCCAACGAGCGTTGGAACAGCACTTGAGGGCCAGGTGGCTGGAACGCCTCCTGGGCTACTTCATTCCCTTCCGCCACCAGATCCCCGACATGCACCAGGTGATGGGGGCCAAGGAGCTGGAGGAGTTTGGCCACCTGTTCGGAGATGCCCGTTTCCGGACCATCCGTGCACATTGCTTGGCCTATGAGGGCATGCGCAGGATCGGCTTCCAGAACCTCCCCTGGACGGCCGGGGACGTACGGCACCTCATGAACCAGGCGGTCACGCTGGAGGTCACCCCGGCGAAGCTCCAGAAGTGGTGGGGCACTTTAAAGTGGCTCTCCAGTAAACTCGGCATGCTCAACGTTGACGAACACAAACAGCTCCTGGCAAAGCGGAAAGCCATCCAAGAGACGCTGGTGGACACCCAGGTCAAGCCACAGCGCAAAGCGGTGGTTCCGACCCGGGCGTTTGTTTGGGCCCTGGAACAAGGGGCAGAAGGGGCCCCCTCGGAGAACCGGGTCCCTGAATTGACCAAAGCAGTAGACAGGTACATTATGGCGATGGCCAGGTTCAACCTGGCCTGCAGTGCGCGCTTCAACGACGTGCAGCACACCTCGCCGCAGACGGTCAGGTCCACGAGCAACACCCTAGAGCTGCTAGCCTGGCAGACAAAGACCACGTCGGCAGTGGCCATCAAACGGAACCCGGTCCCGCTCATCGCCCCATTGTTCTCCTTCTCGGGGGCCAGATGGTGGATCCCCTTGGAGCGGTGGTGGAAGAGATTCAGGGCCTCGGAGGAGTTCCGCGAGATGGACTACCTGATCCCCCCGATCAACAAGGACAGGACGGGCTTCATCCCCCGCCCAGGAACCCCAGACAGGTCCCTGAGGTGGCTCAAAGACGCCTTGGGGAAGCAGGGCGCGCCAGCCAAGGATGTGGCTGAACTTTCGTGGTACTCCTTCTGGGTCTTCATGCCGGATTGTGCATTCCAGGCGCACATACCGAGGGACCAACGCCAGTACCTGGGAAACTGGTTCAAGGAGTCCACGGCGGACGTCTACACCCGAGAGAAGCGACACGTGGTGTGCTCCATCTGGGACCAGGTTCTCCAGAAGCTCCCGTCCATGCAACTCGAGGCAGGACGGGCGGTCCGAGTCGACCTCGGACATGAGGACTGGGAGGACAAGGTGGAGTGCCCTGCCTCACCGAAGGCCTTGTTCAAGGAAGTCCCGGACACACCGCCCTCAAACGCCAGCTGGGATGTGATCCCCGCCGACAAGCCGGCCATCACCAAGGTGGCTGCAGATGAGGTGCCCCCGCCTCGGGGTCCACTGACGGTGATTGCCACCACGGCCCGAAAGGGTCCCACCAAAGCCTACAGCATGCACCTACTGGACACGGATGGAGTCACAGTGGGGTGCGGCTGGAGGCTGGGGCCGCTCAAGATTTCGGAGCTGGCAGAGCAGGATTTCCATGCTGAGCCGGAGATGTACCTGGGATGCACCAGATGTTTCCGGCATTTCACCTTCCCGAACACGTGGATGGCTGTGGAGCCCTATGCAGCACAGGACTCCGAGGCCTCCATCTCCTCTCCTCGGACACCGACGAGAGCGTGGACACTCAGTCGGACAAGGAGGCGATCGTCCTCCCGGAAATTGAGTGAGGGGTGGATAGAGCAGGTGCCGAGGGCCCTGACACTCTTCCCCCCCGTTCCTCAAGGCAAGACGGCAGGGGGAGAGGGCGCAGGTGCCGAGGGCCCTGAGACGCCCTCCCAGGCACCCCCCAGGGCCCGCAGCAGGACAGTTGCACGCACAGGTGCCGAGGGCCCTGAGATGCGACAGCGGGACCCCACGGCATACGGGGAAGGAGGACCTCCCCAACGACCAGCTCGTCCGTTGGTATTGGCAGCTGATGCGATCCGTCCGTTGGGAATGGCATCAATCCTACTCCCATCAGCTGCTGAGGGGAGCTGCCCAGTGGAACTGGGCAATCCTCCCATTTTGGCACTAACCCTTATGCGGCAAAAAGGAGGCACCGTTTTGGGAATAAGGCCTCAGTAGCACCAGAGTGGTGCTTTGAAGAGTCTGGGCTAAAGCGTTAACCGCAGGTGGTCGCTTGTCTTGACTCTTTATAAGTGTCCACTTGGGCCACCATTTTGGCTCAAGTGGACACTGACCTTCTGTCTTGTAATCTGAAATCCCGCCCACCCACACCATGGCGGCGACGCCGGATGAGTTGGTGGCACCACCACAGGAGGTTCCCGATGCGTACACGGACGCAGTGGCCAAGCTCCACAAGACCGCCAGGAACCTCATGGTCCTCAAGGGCATCCCGTGGTTCATCCAAGCGACGCTGTCGGATGAGGGCTTTGTCTCGATGGAGGACCTCGCGACCCGGTGGGACTCGCCCGACCGGGCAAGGGAGACGGCGCCGAGGGAGTTGGGCTTCGCCCCCAACAACCACCACTACACGGATGTGACCTCCCGGCTGATCGCGGCCCGTATGTTCCAGGTGGTTCACGCGGCTCAACGATCCATGGGAGTGGGGGCACATGCAACATCGGGACCCGGGCCGCACACGCCGGGGACACGGCCCCGAATCTCACGGTCTCGTGTGAACGGGGACAGCTGGAGAGGGTTTGGGAGGAGAAGACCAAACTCACCAAACCCAAGCTGGCCCTGCAAGGAAGCGACCAGCTGATGAAGCGCCAGTTCAAGCTCTGCGCAGGAGGCGAGATCGGCTTCATCCCCATGAAATACCTGGTAAGCGCACTCCCGGAACCAGGAGAACGGCCATGGAAGACCGCCAAGAAGACCACGGTTGATGGCTGGGACCGGGAGGACGAGGTGGAAGAGCGGGGCGAGCCGAAAACTCGCCACCAACTCGAGAGGATGCACGCGCTATTCCGCAACTCCCATCATATGCGTCCTCTCGTTTCCGCAGTTCGGCCAGTTCGACATCACCCGGGAGGACCTGGAGAGCTGGTACGAGTGGTTCTATGGGGAGGACATCGGGGGCCGTTTTCCCCCGCCAGAGGACCACGTCCTGGCAGTTGCCGAACGCAACGCATGGCGGAAGATTCACGAGCAGATGCACGAGGGCAGCACCCTCAAGGCGGCCATGCTGTCGGTCAGGCAGGACACATTGTTTTGGACACGTGAGGTCTATGAGAAGATCAGGACCTTTTCCAGGGGCCGCCCACAAACCAGGACATCCATGGACTACGCACCACCCCAGAAGGGCAAGAACAAGTCCAGGGGCAAGGGGAAGTCTAGGGGCAAGCCTGGGAGCAAAGGGAAAGGTAAGCCCCCCCAGCCGAACAATCAGGCGTCGAGGGGCGGTAACAAGCAGGCGGCCACCGATCCGAAAGGGAACCAGTTCTGTAACAACTGGATGCGCGGGCGCTGCCCGGGCAACTGCGGACGCACGCACAAGTGCAACCTCATCCTGGCAATGGGCCGCATCTGCCTGGGGGACCACCTCCCGCAGGACTGCCCGGGTTGACTAGGGGCGCTGACCCCTACCCCCCGGGAGGCCTCAGGTGCCGAGGGCCTGATAAGGCCGGGGGGGCGAGAAGGGGCGCAAACGCCCCAAGCAGGCACAGAAGCCCCCTCCTGCAGGTGCCGAGGGCCCTGACACAGGGGGGGGACAGGCCAGGTGGCGGCCATCCTCGGCGGAACAAGGATGGGGACGGCAGAACCAGCGTGCACAACACCCTCGCTGGGGTCAGAACAACCACACAGCTGGCACAACGGCGGCGCCTCAGCCCCGAGCCACGGGTGCCGAGGGCCCTGAAACGGCAGGGACGGGACGGTTCCCTGCAGGTGCCAAGGGCCCTGACACGCCGCGCCCAGCAGGCCCGATTGCCGGATAACTGGCAGCACACCGCAACGCCAAGGAACACGCCCAGGAGGCCACTTCCGGCGCCCAACATCATCAAGCAGGACCCGGTGGTTTTTTATAAGAGCTCGGTTGGGCTGAATGAAGGGGGCCAGCGCCTTTCAGCTACCCCCCTGACAAGTCCCACGGAGCTGTCACCGGGATGGGACATCTTCCCGTGGATGGAGAACATCCCGGAGCGTTTGGTACAGCGGCTGAGATGGACACAGGGCACATCGCCCAAAGTTCCATCCAGTGGGCCCATCATTGTCCTGCTCTATGCAGGCAAGGAAGACCCAACTTCCTTGGACAGCTGTCTTCATGCCAACTACCCACACCTTTCCAGCATGGTGGTGGCGGTAGACATCCTACGGTCTGGACCAAAAGGGGACCACGATATGCTCCAACGCGAGCTGTATGGAGCTCTTTGCACGGCAGCAAAGCAGGGCCGAGTGGTCTTCATTGGAGGAGGACCCAACTGCAGGACATGGTCCATCGCGGCACATACCAAAACCGGGGGCTCCCACCCCGGTGCGAGGGCGCACTCCAGAGACACTTTGGGGCCTTCCACACCTGGACCAGGCCGCCCAGACTCAACTTGATGATGACAGCATCTCATTCTGAGACAGATGTACATCACCAGCCTGGCAAGGGCCTCACGAGCGGCGGTTTCTCTGCCAGGGCCCAGGTCCTTCCTGGAACACCCGGAGGACCCAGTGGTGAGCAGCTCGCTGCCCAAAGCCAAGGAATGCTCATCCTTCTGGATCACGGAGGAGGGGCAGCTTTGGATGGAGGCAAACTCCTTGACAGCAATCTCCTTCGACCAGTGCCGCCTGGGCCAGCTGGTCAAGAAGGCCACTACGCTAGCCACGGATCTCCCAAGTCAGGATTGGGATCAAATGCGGTGCACGCATCAGTCACATGTGGGCACCAACGAGTCCTCGACTCTTAGCAGATACCCTTGGGATATGATGGCAGGCCTGGCCAAAGCCATCGCTGTGTCACTCGCAGCGCCGGGGCACATCCGGATCCCCTCCCAATTTCCGGGAAACCCCAAGGAACCACCTAAGGGGCGGGGGTCGGACCCCCCGGAAGGCCATTCCCCCCGGGGAAAACGGGGGCCCAGTCAAGGAGGCGGTCCCTCCTCATCACACCAGGGCTCAAAGCCCGGAGGCAAGAACCCCCCGAAGCCCCGCCTGCACGGGCAGTTCCACCCTGAGGCAGACACCGTAAGCCCTCGTGGAACAATGAACCCAGACTTCCCATCTCCCATGCCCCCGATGGCCGGAGATGCGGAACAACTGGGGAAGGAAGAACATGGCCTGGACCGCCCCGAATGCCTGCCCGCTTTCAGGGTCCCACGCCTCATTGACCGAGTTGCGATTGTCCAATTGGGTTTCCGCTCACGCCCCCTGAGGGATGGGGGGGGGAAACCTTCCCCGGGGAGGCTCAACCCCCCTTTCGGAGAATTTCCCCTTTGGCTACTTTGAACACCCTGATCATGACCCTTACCCGGCCCTGGATTGACAAGGTCCGGATGTCCCTGGCATCAGGTGCCACCACACACCCCTTCCAGGAAGCCGACCTCGATGAGCTGCGGGCTATCCTGGGACCTAGGCACCTCCATGAACGATGCCCAGGTCAACCCTTCCTCCTGGACCTAGTTTCGCACTTGGCATCCCTTTCAAGTGACCCTGATTGGGAGTTCCCCCTGACACTGAAAGAGGGGGTCCCCTTGGGAGTCTCGGACCCTACCTTGACCTCCCCCGGAGTTTGGCCGACTAAGGAGGAGCTTAAGGGAGAAGCCTGGCTGGGGGAAGACCCCCCCCCGCCGGTGGCCCATGATAACTACCCAACGGCTGAACTCTTTGCCAGTGAAATCGAGGCAACCTTTTACGAGGAACGAGCCTTGGACATGGTGGACGGGCCCTTCACCCGGTCGGAGGCGGCAGAGAGGTGCCGCTGCAAACCGGAGGAACTTTGCCCAGGCCCCCTTGCGGGGATTGATGAGTCAGACAAGATCAGGACGATCTACGATGGCTCGAAAGGGGGAGCAAACGCACACATCCAGGCTCATACGGGGGAGAAAACCACTGCACCGATGGTTGGAGACTGCCTCCACGCCATCCACTGGCTCAGGACAGCGACGGACCATCCCCATCTACTTCGAGCCACGCTTTCGAGGATTGAGGAGAGACCTCGGGATGTTCACCAGCCGGTGCAGGGGCAGTCCCCAGGTGCCGAGGGCCCTGAGAGGGACCCCCACAGCACCAGCCTGCCCCCCAGGGCCGAGGGGCCTGATCGGGGCAGGGGGATGATGGATACCTCCGGCGGCCTGGACGTCTCTCTGGGGTCGACACCCTCAGGGAAGGGACCACTCCCAGGTGCCGAGGGCCCTGATAGGAGGGCCCCCTTCCCCCCAACCCCCCCGGGCACGGAACGCCCTGGGGGGTTCCCCCCTGATCCCCTGATGTGGCAGCCGCCGACACAGGGGGAAACCTTCATCATCCTCAAGGCGGATGTCACCAAGGCCCACAGGCGTATAAAAGTGCTCCCGAAAGACTGGAAATACCAGGTGGCCTGCATCCAAAACCGGTGGTGGGTCAACAGAGTGGGCACGTACGGCATGGCCTCGGCACAACTGTACTGGGGAAGAAAGGCATCCTTGGTGCTCAGACTCTTGTACTACATCTTCCCTCAGGTGGACTGGCACTTAGTTTTTGTGGACGACTACTGCTGGGTCCTCAGATGCAGCAGGGCGGACTGGGACGCCACAGCCATCCTGGCTACACTGCTGGCGCTGGGAGTCCCGCTTTCCTGGAAAAAGACGGCGCTCTCCCCGATCAATACCTGGTTGGGCTTTGTGGTGGACCCAATCACGCCCTGTGTACTGTTGGCTCCAGTCAAACACGTCATAATCCTGGCCACTCTTAAACGGCTGGCCCAGGGGGACATCTTCACCAGCAAGGAGGTGGAACAAGCCCTAGGCCGTATTCAATGGGCTACTTCGGCGTGCCCATTGACGAAACCTTTCCTCCAGCCCTTGGAGTTGTTGTGCCTGCATCACTGGCAGGCCACCGGTTGGTTCGTGCTCTGCCATCCTTGGGGAGATGGTTCAACCAAGAGGTTCCCATGTCCATCCCGTTGTTCCACACTCCCATGGATTTTGGCATCTGATGGAGCTGAAAAGATGGTACATCATGCATGGTTGGTGGTTGGTGCCTGACGTTGCCCAACCCGATGTGTCCCGTGTGACGTGGTTCCAGCACAGAATCACACCGGAGAGCGAGCCGTGGGCCTTCACTACTGGGGACCCGCAGCGGGCGATAGCGGCCTTGGAGCTCTTCGGCCTCCTCCTTTTGGTGAGGGCCGTTCTGCTTTGTGCAGCCGGCTCGGCTTCTCACACTAGGATCCGGGTTGCTAGTGATAACCAGGGAAATGTTTTCTCCCTTCTTAACGATTCCACTCGCAGGATGCCCAATGCGGCCATCCTCATGGAAATTGTGTTAACGCTGCATGACCAGCAGGTCATGTTGGGGCCGTCGCATGTGAAGCGCGACTTCAACACGTGGGCGGATGAACTTA
>CAUJNA010002851.1:0-17969 GCA_963377175.1 Effrenium voratum | reverse complement strand
AAGCTGACTGCCCCTCCTGCTCGCGTCAAAACAAAAACAGACGGCGACGACGGCGACGACGAAACTCCAAAGCTGACTGCCCCTCCTGCTCGCGTCAAAACAAAAACAGACGACGAAACTCCAAAGCTGACTGCCCCTCCTGCTCGCGTCAAAACAAAAACAGACGGCGAACAGACCCAACTCCAAAGCTGACTGGCCCCCCTTCCCCCTTCACAGCCCCGGAAGCTGACTGGCCCTCCTGCTCGCGTCAAAACAAAAACAGACGGCGACGACGGCGACGACGAAACTCCAAAGCTGACTGCCCCTCCTGCTCGTGTCAAAACAAAAACAGACGGCGACGACGGCGACGACGAAACTCCAAAGCTGACTGCCCCTCCTGCTCGCGTCAAAACAAAAACAGACGACGAACAGCCCCGGAAGCTGACTGGCCCTCCTGCTCGCGTCAAAACAAAAACAGACGGCGAACAGACCCAACTCCAAAGCTGACTGGCCCCCCGTCCCCCTTCACAGCCCCGGAAGCTGACTGGCCCTCCTGCTCGCGTCAAAACAAAAACAGACGGCAACGACGACGACGACGGCGACGACGGCGACGGCCCTTCCCCCTTCACAGCCCAGAAGCTGACTGGCCCCCCGCCCGCCCAAAACAAAAACAGACGGCGACGACGACGACGAACAGACCCAACTCCAAAGCTGACTCCCCCTTCCTGGCAGAGCCCGCTTCCTGACAAAAACCTTTCCTGACAAAATTCCTTCCTGGCAGAGCCCGCTTCCTGACAAAAACCTTTCCTGACAAAATTCCTTCCTGGCAGAGCCCGCTTCCTGACAAAAACCCTTCCTGACAAAATTCCTTCCTGGCAGAGCCCGCTTCCTGACAAAAACCCTTCCTGACAAAATTCCTTCCCGGCAGAGCCCGCTTCCTGACAAAAACCCTTCCTGACAAAATTCCTTCCTGGCAGAGCCCGCTTCCTGACAAAATCCCTTCCTGACAAAACTCCTTCCAGGCAGAGCCCGCTTCCTGACAAAAACCTTTCCTGACAAAAACCCTTCCTGGCAGAGCCCGCTTCCTGACAAAAACCTTTCCTGACAAAACTCCTTCCTGGCAGAGCCCGCTTCCTGACAAAAACCTTTCCTGACAAAACTCCTTCCTGGCAGAGCCCGTTTCCTGACAAAAACCCTTCCTGACAAAACCCTTTCCAAGCAGAGCCCGCTTCCTGACAAAAACCCTTCCTGACAAAATCCCTTCCAGGCAGAGCCCGCTTCCTGACAAAAACCTTTCCTGACAAAACTCCTTCCTGGCAGAGCCCGCTTCCTGACAAAAACCCTTCCAGGCAGAGCCCGCTTCCTGACAAAAACCTTTCCTGACAAAAACCCTTCCTGGCAGAGCCCGCTTCCTGGCAAAAACCTTTCCTGACAAAATCCCTTCCTGACAAAACTCCTTCCTGGCAGAGCCCGCTTTCCTGACACTGCCCCCGTCACTTTCGCCGTTCTCAGCCGCGCGTTCTGAGGCTCAAACTTTAAAAGGCCGTGACAGAAAGCGAGCACGCCGACCTTCTTTTCGCCATGGCGAAGCAATACATGTTGCCTCTCTTGCGCAGACTCACAAATTTGCGAACCGAAGTGGCCACCGGTCGGACGCGCAATCACTACGGTGTCGGGCGCGAGCTCACGGGCGAGGAGCTCTCTCGGAGGAAGACGGAAATCGCGAGGCTGGAACGGTGGACTGGGCGGGCGAAAAAAACGTCTGTTCGGCGTACGCCTGCCCGGCACTGCGCCTGCTCGGCACTCCTAGACTTCCTACACGGCCTCCTCCACGCACGACAGCCTGACAAAATGCAAAATGCGCCAACCAAAAAAAACTGGGCCCGTAAAAAAAGAATGGCAAGTTGGGCGAGACAACGACAGCAGATCACGGAGGCCGCGGACGGCGGCGCCCGGGCTCGCACGGGGGCGGATGGTGCCGTCGTGCTGAACCTGCGGCGCGGCCCGGGGGCCTACGCGCTGCTCTCGCGCGCGGACGGGCAGCTGACCCGGGCGGGCTAGCACTACTACTCCCACCTGGGCCTGCGGCCCCCCAGCAGGGACTTCGACTACAACCAGCCCCTCATCCGCGAGGGGCCCAACGACTACATCCTGCTGCGCAACGGGCAGAAGAAGCTTGTGCGCTCCCTGCAGGGCGGAGAGCACCGGCTGACCAAGCTGGGCAAGGGCTTCTTCCGCGACAAGTACTACGAGTACCTGGTCCAAGTGCCGGTGATCATCCGGGGCAGGCGGCGCAGCGGGCGGAACTACGAGCGCAGGGACTGGCTGCCGGTGAATGAGCTGGGCGGGGCCACGAGGCACCCGGCGCACCTCACGGAGGAGCAGGTGGCGCAGCGGGTCAGGCAGCAAGTGGAAGCCTCGCTGGACCGCGGCCCCATCCTGCAGCTCTCGGACGAGACCTACTTCCTCGACCCCGAGGGGCACTGGGTGGTCAGCACCCAGAGCACGCGCTACAGGAACTCCAGGACCGAGGTGGAGACGCTCCTGCGCCAGCGCATGAGGGGCCTGAGGAGCGTGAGCTTCCAGCTGCCCTGCGAGGAGGACTTGCTGCCGAGCGCCTTCGAGGACAAGCCGCTCTGCGTGCCCCGGCAGCTGGCCGAGCTGCTGCAGCTGAGCGTGGAGGAGGTGTGCGCGGACTTCGACGCCATGCTGCGCCACGACGGGAGGCGCCTCGGCATCTCCGCCGAGGAGGTGCGAGAGTTCTGCGTGTGGCGCAACGCCCCGATGCGCGTGCTGAGCTCACAGGGCGACCTGGTGGACAGCTACGACCCGGCGCTGAAGGAGCACCGCACCGTGTGCTTCTTGGCCTTCGACGGGCACTGCTACATGTACAGGGCCGTGAAGAGGGTGCTGGAGCGGCAGGCGGCGCGCGTGCTCTACCGGGGCGAGGCGGGGCAGACCCTGCCGCCCATCCAAGAGTGGAGGCGCTTCGACGCCGCGGACGTGCAGCCGGGCCTGTTCTGGTGCGAGGACCTGCGGGAGGCGCGGCGCCAGCTCATGGCCGTCGGCGAGAGCCCCAAGGTGGCCATCAGCAGCCCGGCGCAGTACTGCGGGCTGAGGCTGAGGCGGGGCACCAGGATCCGAGAGCTGCTGCAGAAGCACGAGGTGCTGCGGAGGTGGTGCGAGGCGCTCAACCAGGAGTACAGGGGCCAGCGCCTGGCCGGCTTGGCGCACGAGATTTTTCTGAAGCTGCTCAAGGCGAAGCGGGAAGTGCCCGGCGCGGCGGAGAGGCAGAAGACCCTGGCCGCGCAGGACGGCAAGTGCGCGCTGTGCGGCTGCGGGCTGACGGCCGGCACCTGCGAGCTGGACCACGTGGGGCCGGTGAGGCAGGCCTTTGCGGGCAGCGTGCAGACTTTGCAGGCGCTGTGCGGCGACTGCCACAGCGAGAAGACGCTGAGAGAGAGCGCGCAGCCCACGAGTTTGGAGAGCCGCGTGGCCCCCGGCGTCATGGAGTACGTCCGGAGCCCCAAGCTGCCCCCTCTGGTTTTTGAGGCGCAGACGTGCGCAGCGTCCCGCAAGAAGGACAGCACGTACGTCGGCGTGGACGTGGTGCGCTGCAGGCGCAACGGGCTGGCCAACGCCCCCTTCCCCCTGCCCATCCTGTGCCCGGCGGACGGCGTTGAGCCCGTGGACGGCGTGCTGCCGGACTGGGCTTTGTGGAGGGCTGCTGCGACGCGAGGCAGTCCTGCCTCAATCTGTTGCCGTACGTGGGGCCCGGCTGGTACCCGAAGTTTCGCTGGCCGCGATGCTGGACCTGGGCGTCTGCCGCTGGGACCACATTGTGTTGGGCATCTCCGCGCGGAGCCACGTGGACGCGGCGACGCTGCGGCGCGCGCTGGAGCGCATGGACGCCGCCTGGCCCGAGGGCGAGGAGCACATGGCCAAGCTCAGCGTGAACGCGATGATAGGCATGTGGGCGCGCAGCACGGAGGTGGTCTACAGCGTGCGCAGCAGCAGCAGCGAGCTGGACGGCGCGGGCGCGGACTTCTCTCAGGCCTTCGCCTACGAGGGGGGCATGGTGAGGGACTTCGTCTACGCGCGGAGGCTGCTGAGCAACGGCACCTACCGCCCCATCCACGACGCGGTCCTCGGCTTCGAGCACTGCATGGTGGCCAAGGCCCGGCGCATCCTGGACGCGCCGCCGCGCTACCTCGCGCAGGTGAAGACGGACTGCCTGCTGACGCAGCGGCTGCCGAAGCGCTTCGCGGAGCGGCTGCGGGCGCTGGAGGCGCTGCGCCACCCGGACGGCACGCCGGTCTACCGCGTGGAAGAGACGAAGCGTTGCTGGGCAGCAGGGCGCCGCGCATGGAGGCGGAGCGGCCCAAACAACGAACGGAGGTGGAACGGGGTGGACGACCCTATAAGCCACTGCCTGGCGGGCAACTCCCTGCTGCTCACGGGCCTGCCGGGCACCGGAAAGACGCACCTGGCCCGGACCATTGTGGCGAGGCTGCGAGAGCAGGGCGAGGCGGTGCACCTGGTGTCCAAGACGCACTGCTCCGCGCAGAACCTGGGCCTGGGGGCGCAGACGCCCGACCACTGGGTGCGCAGGTACGTGCGCGGCGGCAGCGCGCAAAAGCTGGACTGGCTGGTGGTGGAGGAGATCACGCAGCTGGACATGGCGCTCTGGGCGGACCTGGCCTGCGTGGGGCTGAACGCCGACGTGAAGTTCCTGCTGCTGGAGACTTCCGGCAGCTGCCGGCCGTGCTGGACTCCTGGGCCGGGCGGCCCATCAGCGCGCCGTTGGAGCACAGCCAGCTCATCCGCGACCTGGCCGGCGGGCACAGGCACGAGCTCACGGAGAACATGCGCTCCGACCCCGGCATCTTCGACTTCGTGAAGTGGCTGCGGGTCGGCGAGGAGGCGTGCCCCACGCTGGAGCAGGCCAAGGCGAGGCTGAGGGAGCTCTACCCCTCCAAGCCCGGGTGGCCGGACACCACGCTGGTCATCAGCCACAGCAAGCGCATGGCCGTCAACGCTGCGGCGAACCGGGCCCTGGCGCCGCAAATCTCAACAGCTCCTAGAGCTGGAGGTCATCCACATGGGTTGCTACGAGACAGCAAATTGCCAAACACCCCAAAACAGCCCGCAGAGCATGAGGGTGTGGCCGGGGCTGCGCCTCATCGGGGCCGGCGGAAAAATTCCCAAGGGCGTCTTTGTGGCCGTGGCGGAAGTGGAGCCGGACGGAGTGAGGCTGGACAACGGCATGCGGCTGAAGAACCAGGAGCTGCTGCGGGCCACCCGGCCGAGCCACGCAGTGACCTACGCCAGCTGCCAGGGGCTCACCCTCCACAACCGCGTCCGCCTGGACCTGGAGTCCTGCCACCTCACGCTGCGCCACCTGTACGTGGGCGCCTCGCGGGCACGAGCTCCGAGCTGCTGGAGGCGGCCTAGAACGGGCAGCACGGCGCCTCCAGGGGCTCCAGCATGAGGTGGCGCACCTCGAAGAGCACGCCCCACTGCCTGCCCATCAGCCACACGTGCCGGGCCTCCACAAGCGCGCGGCCCCTGCGGCGCGCGAACTCCGCGGGGCGCGGCACGCGGTTGCCGGCGGGGTCCCAGAAGAGGCAGCGCTCCAAGTCCATCTTGCACTTCACGTGCTTGCCCTTGGCGCTCACCTTGACGGCGCGCTGCAGCTGGCTCTCAAGCTCCGTGCGGGTGGCCCCCGGAAAGGGCTTCTGGAAGATGATCATGTCGTCGATGACGGCCTGCTCCACCCCATCCGTCCACAGCTCCAGGTTGGTGTTGCTCGCAAAGCACACGCCCACCCTCTTGGCCCCGTCGTCCTGGAAGTTGCCGGGCTCCCACAGCACCTCCACGTCCACCTAGCACACCAGCGCGCCCTGATGGGAGTCCTCTATGGACATGAATTTCCCCCCCTTGGCATTGGTCTGAACGTCCAGCCCGAGTGCAAGCTTCATGGTTGCGAAGTTCGGCTCCTTTTTTTATCCATAGGAAAAAAGTCCGGTCCGATGAACGCGCGAGTTTTCTTGGTCGTCGCAGTGGCGGTGATCTTGCTCTTTAAAAATGCCGAGACTCCTGGAGCTTTTATGCGGCACCAAGTCGGTGGGCAGGGCCTTCGAGGCGGCGGGCTGGGAGGTCGTCTCCCTGGACATCGTGTCGAAATTTGAGCCGACAAATCCTCTGCGACATCCGGAGCTGGGACTACACGACGTTTCCGGGGCACTTCGACATGGTCTGGGCCAGCCCGGTCTGCACGGAATACAGCCGCGCGCTGACGACACGCCCGCGGCGGCTCCTGGAGGGCGACGCGCTGGTGCTCAGCGCCCTTGAGATCATTGCGCACTTTGACCCGCTCATGTGGATTGTGGAGAACCCGGCCACCGGGCTGCTGAAGACCCGGCCGTTCATGGAGCCTCTGCCCTGGGTGGACGTGACCTACTGCAAGTACGGAACTCCGTACAGGAAGCAGACGCGGCTGTGGACCAACATGCGCTGGAGGCCGAGCCGAGGCCTGTGCAAGCCCGGCAGCCGCTGCGAGGCGTGGCTGGACGGCAGGCACCTCCGGGCCGCGCAGCGGGGGCCGCGGCTGATGGAGGGGCAGTACGAGAGGGTCAGCCAATCACGCGAGCTGCTCTACAGCGTCCCTGCTGCGCTGTTCGAGGAGATTGCGCGCGCGGCCACGGAGGAGCTTGCGGAGCGGCTGAGCATTCCGGACTGATTCTTTAGGCTTCGTCTAATCCGACGAGCCTGGAAGAAGCCCATTTTTCCAGGTTTTTTGTATGTTTTTTTGGCGGTGTCACGTTTCACCAAAAATGGTGAAGCGTGACACCCCCGCCTTTTTTTCTCGTTTTTGGGCGCATTCAAAAGCGGTGCCACGATTCATCAAAAATGATGAAGAGGGGCACCCCCGCCTTTTTTCTCGTTTTTTTGGGCGCATTCAAAAGCGGTGTCACTAAACGCCAAAAATGGCGCAGAGCGACACCGGGCCTTAGTCAAGCACAGAGACGCCCGTGCCGGAGAGCGTCACCAGCTGGTAGGCCACCAAATGAATGAACAGGTCCGTCATCGTGCCGTCCAGGCCCTTGAAGGTGAACCGGGCAAGGTCGCCGAGCGGGTGCTGACACCACTCAGCGGCATCTTGGGCACGCGCTCGGTGGGAAAGCCGGCAATGAAGCTGTGGCGCAGGTAGCCCACGCGGCCGATGTCGATGTTGCGCACCGTGTCGTCGTAGGTCCCCGCAAGGACGGAGAGGAAGTGGAAGTGCTCCGAGGCTCCCTTCATGGGGTTGTGTGGGTACTGCAGGCTGCCCAGCTGCATCTGCGACTCCAGGAGGCTGTCCTCCTGCCTCGCCGCGCCGATGGGGGCCACGTCCTGGCCCGGGTTGGCCAGCAGGTGGATCTTGGAGCCCGCGTCGTTGTCCCAAAAGGTCACGAACGCGCCCATGAGTTTCGTGAAGGCGCGCGCCACGGTGACGTTGTGCTCCGCCACGCCGTTCGGGACGCTGGACTGCTGCGTGTGCACCGTGGGGTAGCTGAACACCAGGGACCTTCCAGAGAGGAGCACCCGGTTGAAGGACTCCACCAGCGCAGAGTCCAGGACGACCTGGGAGGCCAGAACTCGGACGTTCTGGATCTCGAAGTCGGTGCTCAGCGTGGCCCCCGCCGGATGCGCCCCGGCGGTCTCGGACCACAGCGCTGTCGCCCCCCCCCTTAATTTTTTTTTTTTTTTATTTTTTCTTCTCCCCCACCCCCCCCCCCCCCCCCCCCCCCCTCGCGTCCGCAAACTCAATTTCTATCACCAGGTTCAGCTGCGGCGGCAGCATCTTCCCGCAGCGCAGGATGCACACCATGGTGGGGCGCAGCAGCACGTCCGCGTAGCCGCCCTGGTGCACCGCGCGGGCGATGCGCGGGTCGTCCACTTCGTCGAAACCCTCCATGGCCTTGTTGCGGTTGTTCTCTCTGCCCTTCAGCAGGTCGTGCACGGCCACGGTGCGGCCGTAGTAGTTGATGTCTTTCGTCGCAGCGCTGGCCGTTGGCGAAGACCTGGACGCGCTGGACGAAGCAGGAGGGGTTTTGGTTGGGCGTTGGCGGGTGGGCGGGGGGGGGGGGGGGGGGGGGGGCCCAAAAAAAAGGGGCGGAGTTGTTGCCGTCAGAGTCCTGACGCGGAAGGCGTCTTGATGGATCGGGGTCGATGAAGGACGTGAGCTGGTCGCGGGAGTGCGGCAGACCGCGAGGTTGTTGGGGGAGAAGGAGATCGCCCCCTCCCTCACCGCCTGCGCTCAGCGAGCTGGGGAGTACTGCACGTCATCGCAGCGCGTCACGTAGCTGGTGTTGCTTGTTTCAGCTTGTAGTCCAGGCTCTGCATCGCTTCATCCTGGGCTCCGGCGGTGACTACCTCCATGCTTCTTTATATACACGCATTTTGACTCGTACGGCGAAGGAAACTATTCTTCCAGTGCCTATATCAATATAGACACTGGAAGAATGGCATTTTTCAGCCCAAAACCGTGCAAAAATGTTATTAGTCCAGTGCCTACATTGATGTAGGCACTGGACTAATAGCATTTTTTCAGCGCAAAACCGTGCAAAAAAGCTAAAAAGAATAAAACAATAATTAAAAAATTTAACAGATAAATTTAGTAATTTTGAAATTCGGGAAAAAAATAACAAAATATAAAAAAAAGATAAAGATATATTAATAATTACATTATTATTTAGGGTGTACATGTATGTACGGCCTGGGCTAATAGCATTTTGCAGCGCAAAGCCGTGCAAAAAAAGTATTCTTGTAGTCCGTACATCTATGTACGGACGAGAAGAATAGCATTTTGTAACGCAAAACCGTGCAAAACCGTGCATTTTTTAAGCAGCCTCAATGTCTCGCGCCAGCTGGTCAAAGCTGGGCGGAGGCAGGCTCCGGCGTGACTGCCCGGAGCTGGAGCTCGCCCGCGAGCTCGGCTGGGACTGGGGCAGGGCCACGGGGTTCAGGCCCCAGGAGAAGGGGCGCGGCGTGTTGTTGGACTGCGCCTGGACGCGGAAGCCGGACTGCGAGGAGGCGCGGCTGCTTGCGGGGCTGCCGGTGCGCAGCGTGAAGTGCTGAGGCTGAGTGGCGTCGTTCATGTTGTTGGCGGACCGGACGTCCTGCACGGCCGCGTCCTCGCTGCCCTGCTGGGGCCGGAAGAGCGTGTTCTCCAGCACCCAGCCCGTGCCGCGCGCAAGGCCGTAGGCTGCGCCGCCCGCAATGCCCACGGCCAGCCCCGCCGTTGCCGCCGCGCCAACTCCCGCCGCGCCAGCCAACGTTCCAGCAACCTCGCCCGCGGTGCGCCAGCTCCTTCAGCCAGGCCCCCCAGGTACCCGAAGGCTCCGCCCACACCCTCGGCGGCAACGGCAACCTCGCCCTCCTCCGCTGCCACAGCCGCCGCCGTCTCCTCAACGGCCTGCGCTGCGCCACGCTCCACCTCCTGCGCGCGCTGCCCTGCCTCATCCAGGAGGCGCTCCACATCACTGGGCCGACCTATGATCTGCGGAGGCGGCTGCGCCTGGCCCGGACGGGGCAGCACGTTCAGGCGCACGTACTCAGCTGCGTCCTGGGGCAGCTGAGAGCGGAAGGCCTGCGCGGCTGCCAGTCCCGCTGCCCCTGCGCCTATGAGGTCCGCTGCCGCCTGAGCGCCGTCTGCAGCGCTGCGCAAACGGCCCGTGATGGAGGGCGGCCCCTGACCGTTGCTGGCCAGCGCGTCGGCCTCCGGGTCTCCTGCAAGGTCGTCCTCGCCGAAGCGGTTTCCTCCTAGGTACCTCCGCGCAAGGCGCACGTCCTCGTCCGTGGCCTCTGCGGGAGTGCGGAAGCCTTCCTCGGGAATTGCCTGCAGGGGCGTGTGCTGCAGGGGCCGGGGGTTGGGGACCTCGCTGGACTGCACAAAATCGTCCAGGTAGAAGTGGCTTGTGATGAACGAGGTGGCCTTGCGGTCCGGCTGGTCCAGGGGCAGCGGCTCGTTCCGCTCCAGGTAGCCCACCACCTGCTCAAAGCGCGGGCGCTGATTGAAGCCGTGCGCCCGAAGTGCATTCATTTACTGTTGCGCAACTTCGTCCGCCGCCCGTTCCACGCCCCGGCGCTCGGCCCGCGCGTAGCGCAGCTGTGGTACCTGGCGGTGCACGGCCTCCGTCAGCCGGCTCACGTCGACCAGGTGCCGCTGCCCCTCCTGCGCCTGCCTGCGCTCGCCCAGCCAGTTGTTGAAGGCCCGCGCCTCCTCCAGTTCTCGGTAGCGCTTCAGCAGCAGCGGCTGCAAGTTGTAACTGGGGTACGTCCTGCGGAACCACCGGAGCATCCGCGGCTTGTTGCGGGGCTCTATGGACATCATGCTTTTATACCAGTACGCTTGCGCCTGTGGTCAGCCGGTCATAAGCGGACTGCCTCTCCAGCATGCGCAGGGCGCGCTGCTGCTCTCTTGTGAGCTGAGGCGCCTCAACCGGTGCCTCCGCTGGTGGTGCCTCCGCCGGTGCTGGTGCCTCCGCGTGTGCCTCCGGCGTCTCAAGTGGAGGCGGCTTTGGCTTGCGCTTTGGAGCAGCCGGCTCAGTAGGCACGTCCTGCTTCGGTTTGTTCTTGCTCCCAGGGGGCCTGCCCCGCCGTTTCGGTTCCGGTGCCGGCGCAAGAGGCGCAGCGTGTGGCGCAGCGTGTGGTGCCTCCGGCGCAGCGTGCACCTCTTGCGCCTCCTCGTGTTCGGTTGGCTCCATTTAATTATACATGGTCAAGATATAACACGAAGGACAAAGACGACCCACGTCGCCGTCCAGGTCGGTCAGGCGGAAGCGCATGTGCCTCAGGGTAACCGGGCCCCTGAGTGCCATGAAGTGCCCGTCGTCTGAGCCCGTCTCCACAATGGTGCCCACTCCGCTCTTCAGCGTGATCTTGGAGAGGATGTCGTCGCCCAGGTTGCCCAGCACTCTGCTGGCGTTGGCCAGCTGGGCGCAGCGCAGGTAGACCTCGTTGCGCGCCATCATCCGGACGAACTCAAAGACCTGCTGCCCGCCGGAGACAAAGCTCGGGCCCAGCATGTGGTCCACGCTGAAGGGCTTGGCGGGAGAGGCGGGCGGCGCGGCGGGGTAGTCCGCGGCATCAGGGAATTGCTGGCGCAGCTCCAGGTCGTTCAGGATGAGCCTGTTGCCGTCGTAGGCTACGCTCAGGCTGTTCGTGGTCTCGCTGTAGGTGGCGGTGGCAAAGGTGGAGCTGATCCAGGCGGCCAACCGTGCGCCAGTGTACGCGCCCTCGGGCAACAACGCCCAGTTCAGCGTGCCCAGCGCGGCGTCAACCCAGTAGAGGTAGCGGCCCCGGTCCGTCGAGAGGAAGCTGTCGGCCAGGCGGATCTTGTAGACGGCGAGCCGGGCGTCGCTCTGCAAGTGCAGGGACTCTCCCAGGTCTACCTCGAAGTCGCTGTCCGAGCCGGCCACCCTCTTGCGGCTGTCCACGTAGATAGTCGTCATCCTTTTCCATAGGAGGCCGCCCGTTCTGCGGACGATGGGCGGCTGGACGGCTGCGACGGAGGTGCAGCAGGAGATGTTTTCACACTTCGCGTTGATCAGCGTGGAGCTGGCGAACAGCTTCTGGCCCAGGAAGCTGAGCGCCGCTCCCATCGGCGTCTTTTTCAAGTGCAAACCGCTCTTCAAAGCGCTTGTAGAACATTTCATTCCTCGGCTTCAGGTAGTAGACGAAAAGGAAACTGTAGGGTTCCCGCGTCGCCTGCTCATACAGCCGGCACAGCTGCTCCTTCGGCAGCAGGGCGCTGAGCTCCTCCACCACGGCGTCCAGCTCGTGCTGGTTAGCGCCGCCTCAGGAAGAAGAGGGAAATAAAAAAAAAAAATATTTTTTGCTGGGTGAACCGCCGGCGCACTGATTGTCTCAAGATTCCTGTTGAGCTGAACCAGGTGCTGTTTGGAGGTGCCCGGCCCTGATGAACGCTTATCCAGGGGCCGTTGGGTTGTGGGAAGCTGAGGACGTCCGCTCTTAGTAGTCACCGATTATCAGGAATGATACAAGTTTCTTTCCTCTCCACTTCTTTGCCGCCTCCGTGATCTTGCGCTGCGCTGGCATGATGCGGCGCAGACGACTCCCTGAGTCCCACTCGTACCAGTACGCTTGCTCCAGTTTCGGTAATTCACCACAAGGTTCTGCTCGATCGTACTTTTTAGTTTTTATTTATTTTAGGACGATTTTTTATTTTGACGGGAATCCAGCCGTCGTCGATGTCGATGGACGGGCTAAAGATGTAGATCCTTTCGAAGACGCCCCTGTACTGCTCCAGAATCAGGCTGATCAGAGTCACGGTTTTCCCCGATTTGGAAGGTCCGAGGAAAATGCCCGTGCACGGGACCAGGGACACCACGGGGTCCGAGGGCTGTTTGCTGCTGTATATTCTGGCACAGAAAGGCTTGATCATTTCCCATCCTTTGGTTTAACTTGCCACATTTTTTCGAAGACGTACGCGCTCTGCCCTGATGGGAACCAGTGCATCTACGCAGATCCTCCTTACATTTTCCCCGGCCGCAGCATGAACTACTATGGTACGCGAGGGGGCCACGACCTGGTCTTTCACACGGAGATGCGAGACGCACTCTTCGCGAGCGGCCTGCCCTTCGTCGTCAGCGTCAACGACGTGCCCGAGGCCCGGGAGCTCTACAGACGGGCAGACTAATCACAAGCATTGGTGCTGGCAAAGAACAGATCCAAGCCAAGCTGCTCGTGAAGGCACGGAGGCAATTTCCTGTTGCACCACTGCAGGAAATGTTGAAGCAATACCGTTGCAACAGCAGGAATGAAGGGGCAATCTGTTGCCACAGCAGGAATGGGTGAAGCGATCCTGTTGCCACAGCAGGATTGGGTGGAGCAATCCTGTTGCCACAGCAGGAATGGTTGAAGCAATCCTGTTGCCACAGCAGGATTGGGTGGAGCAATCCTGTTGCCACGCCAGGATTGACGGCAGGGCGTGTGAGTGGTGAAAAAACACTCTGTCAGCGATGCTACGAGGACAGCATCGCTCCCGGACCTTCGGCGCTGGCCCGGTGATGGGGTTTTCGGGATGAAACCCAACTCCGGAAGCGATGTGCTCCCCACCGCATCGCTTCCGGAGGATTTTTCGGGCAAAATCGAAAGCTAAAGCGAAGTCGGAAAACCGACCTCGGTGTAGAGCGAAGTCGGAATCCCGACCTCGGCAGATTCTCACTGTTTGAGAAACTGTCGGCGGGCTGGCGTGTACCTCTCTTGTTAAAACCCTCTAGGCCCCGTGCCGAAATTGGGTAGCTGTTCTGAGGTCCTTGTTGGTGTTGCTTCCCAAGTTCCATTGATCGCCATTTGGCTCAAGGCTCAAGACACAATTGAGGTTCAAGATCTGATGTGTGACTGCATACATACGTGATCGGCATTGAGAGCGGAAAGAACTTCGCTTGCGCTGCATTTGTCAGGACCACTGTTGTAACTATCATTCCTTCTCCCTTACAACGTTTACACGGGTTCGGCTATAACGGCATCGTCCGTATACACCTTTCTACGTGGTTGGTATTACAGCTTGAGGGTTCGGTGCATAGCGTCCCACGGGACGTCACCTTGCAGTCTCTTGACAGGTTATCAGCCGTAACTACAAGCTCTACACTGGACTGGGAGACAGCTGGTTTATTGCGGGTACAGGGACAATAAAGGAACGATAACCTACACAGTACAATGGCGTCTTCGGCGAGCCCAAGTACTGCAACTTTTGGGAACAGCAGCTCAGAGGGATTCAATGGATTGATGGCTCTTCCTGCGGTGATGGATATGGTTGCAGATTCACAGGATGAACCTGGGAGCGGAGGTTCCGCGCTATTCAGCGACATATCTACTCCCACAAGATCATGGAAGCAGATCGATGTTCATCAGGAGTCGAAGAAAAGAGAATCCCCACCGAGAAGATCATCATCTTCGCCTGCGACACCACGGACGTCGCAGAAGGGCGTGAGATCGACATCGAAGGGTGGGAGGTCAAAATCACCCACCAGTGCAGATTTTCGCGCCGTGATCAAAGAGAAGAATAAGATGGAGGTGGAGATCGGGGAATATCAGAAGACACTTGATGAAATGTCGGCAGCAATGGCGAATCTTAACCAAGAAGACTATGGAAGCACCATCCGGATCCAGGAGCTGGAAAGACGATGCGAGATTGCCAGCAAGCAGTCGGGACATCTAGTGAGTCACCACCAACACCACATGGCTGAGGCATGGCGCAAGTTTGAGGAAGAAGCCCAACAGATGCGCAAGGTGGAAATGAACGCATTTCAGTACGGGGAGAAGAAAGACATGGAGTCGAATATTATAATGCAACAGATGAGGCAAGCTGAAGGAACTATCATGGAGCAGAAGCGGGAGATTGCATTGATGAAATCCTACATGGCAAGCGAGAAGTCGGCCGCGCAGGAATCAGCTATACGTGCAAACCAGATACACCGTGAGGCTTCACAACAGATATCAGTTTATCAGCAACAGATCAGAGGCATAGAATCTTCTACATCTATCGAG
Organism: Effrenium voratum; assembly: GCA_963377175.1. Lineage (NCBI taxonomy): Eukaryota > Dinophyceae > Suessiales > Symbiodiniaceae > Effrenium > Effrenium voratum. The sequence goes on along the minus strand of CAUJNA010002851.1, from coordinate 3,431 downwards.
AAGTTCAACGAGGAGGAGATGGTCCAAAGTCTGAAATCACAGTTGGAGCATGCACTCGTCAAGCGCCCCGAGACGTACTCTTTGGAGGACTCCAGGGAACAGCTGATGGCGAGGCTGAATGACGTTACAGTATTTGCGGAACAGGAATCGAAGAGAGCAGATTGCTTGCTTCGCGAAAAAGAAGAGATCGTCAAACAGTATGAGTCCGACGTGTCGATGAAGGACCAGATGATTGCTGTCGAAGTTGGTCATCGTCAGGATGCGATCTTGGAGTTAGCCCAGGTCAAAGAAGAGAAACAAGAGGAACGGTGCACGATGGACGAGAAGTCGAAGGAGGCTGAGTACTGGAGATTGACAGCTAAGGGAATGTACGATGAGTACCTCGAGGAGATGCATGAGCTTCAGAGACAACTGAAAGAAAGAGAGGCGACGCTCAAGCAAGAAGAGAGTATTGTACGCCAACTCGATGCTGACAACGAGGAACTACGTGCACACAAGAAGCTGGAGACACAGGAAGCCTCCAGCAGCAAAGATGGACATCGTGAACGAGCAGTAGTGAAACGCGCTGAGGGAGGAACCCAGGCTAATTCAAATAGGATAGACAAGAAGGTGGCTGGGTCAGTCCCGTCATCGTATTCAAATCAAATCCCTAATTCGTCGCTGATGCCAGGTTCGATCCTCTTTCCGTCTTTCGGTGATCCAATGATCGATGTACACCTATCCCAGATGCAAGGGGTTGTTGGGCATGTCCCACAATCCACTACTACGACTGGTGGTGGTGATGGGGGGGGAAACAACGGTACTACGCCCCCATTGGATTACGGTGGATTCCCGCCCAATGGGAATGGGCAGGGAGCGGGTCGACGTCAGTTGAGCCTCGCTGGTGGCGGAGGAGGACCTCCGGATGATCCACCCGATGATGAGGATGAGGATGACGACGACGAAGGAGATGAGGAAGACGAGGAAGAAGAAGAGGAAGAAGTCGATCGGACACGGAGGAGACGAAGGAGATCGAGAGATAACCGAGAGATCAAGAATGATCGACCGAGAATCTCGAGGAAAGAGGCCGAGAGAGTATCTATTCCGGCCTGGCCAAAGATCCATAAACTTGACACCTGGAAGATGCAACTGCTGATGAATGTTCTGAGCGCATGTGCAGATCCAGATACCGACGCATGGACGAAATGGCTGGAGCAGGCTCTTGGGTTGAACCCGGACCTGGATTTGCTTAGCGATTCAGGTGGCGACAGATTTGCTACGATAGATATTAAGATGGCCATGGGCATGCAGAACATGCTGAAACAAGCACCTGACGTAGCCAAGGACGTATACCTCGATGCTACACGACACTCTGAACTACGACATCAACAAGGGGTGATCGTGAAGGGACGAGAGTTGGTGGCATTAGTTATGCAATCATTCAGAACTTCCGATAGAACGGATCTTGTCAACCACATCGAGCATTTATTCAACCTTGACTTTCCTGGCGACAAGAACTTGGTCATGTTCAGGAACAAATGGTATGATTTGCTGCTGAAGATGAGGAGCGAGGACAGACCCAGTAAGCTGGCTCTCAGAGACATCCTTTACAGGAAGATCAAAGGGAGCAAGAAGATGGAGTTCGGCCTCAATGCCTACCATAGACTACCGGACAAGCATCCTCACAAAAAGCGTATGAATTCTTATTGGCGTTGATCGACTATCAGATCAAGGCAGATCGGGAAGACCTGATGCTCGACATGAAGGAGAAATCGGTCAAGTCGATGATGAAGTCAGGCGGGAAGGATGCGGCTCCAGCAACTGGCAAACAGGAGAGCCAGGGTGGCAAGGGCAGGAAGGGGAAACCCGGTGGACCTGATGCCGCTCCTGTGCTCCCAAAAGCCAAGGCAAAGGGCCACGCTGGCAAGAACGGCAAGTCCGACGGTGCCAGCGACAGAGGCAAGAGTCCGGGCGGAAGCAAGGATAAACCCTGCTGGTACCACTTCAAATCGGCGAAGGGGTGCGTGAAAGGGAATGAATGCACTTTTTCCCACAGCAAGAAGACGGAGCATAAGTTGGAGAGCATGTCCAAGGGGAAAGGAAAGGGCAAATCCAAGTCCAGATCATCGTCACCAAAGAGGGATGATGGAGCATGCTACGCGTTTCAGAAGGGGAAGTGCGATAGGGGAAGCGCTTGTAAGTACAGGCATGAGCTCATCAAGAACAATTCAGCTCCAGCAACGTCAAATGACAAGGCGCAATCCAAGTCGAAGGCTGCCGCCAAAGCCGCAGCGCCAGCCATTGCGAGGAGGGCCATCGCAATGCCCGCGATAGTCCTGAAGCAATCGGCTCCTGCGGGGAAGGTAAGCTTCAAGAAGGACGTTGATCATGTCGAACCGGACGAAGCCGAGACTATCTACCACGAGCACGATGACGACGCGATGAGCGATTCATCGAGATGGTCTGGCGAGTCCGAGATCCCCGAGAAAATGGTGTGGTTCAAGGAAGTGCTCGACGTCGACGAGAATGGGGAGATCACCTACCTCGAAGACGAGAGAAGGCAATGGGAACGAAAAGGGGAATGGTACGGTAATGAGGACAATGAGAATGAGCCTTATCAGTACGTGTACGTCGACGAGAAGAAGTTCAAAAGCAGTGATCATCGTGAATTATCAGCCTACCAAGTCCAACGATCATTGATACGTGCGAAGATACTGAGAGAAGTAGTGGATGATGTATATAAGAAGCACTACTTCCCGGTGACCAAGGAGAGCAGCATAATGTTCGAGTATGATCGGAACAAGGACAAGATCAAGGAATCGGCTGTCGACTGGAAGAAACAGCATGGTATGCCGAAGAACGTTTTCGCCATGTCAACGTGCATCAGCAAACGGGTGAAATGGTTGATGGACACCGGATGTGGTCATGATCTCATTGGAAGAGCCAAGGCGAAGAGCCTGGGTGTCGACATCGTGAAAGATGACGACGAGCTCGTGTTCCAGACCGCGAATGGTTCCACTTCCACATCTGATGTGGCCAAGATAGTCGTGGACGAGTTGGACGAGACTGTCGAGCCGCATGTATTGGATGCGACACCCACGGTATTGTCAGTGGGGAGGAGATGCATGAAGATGGGTTATGCATTTCACTGGATGCCTGGTAAACTACCTTTCATGGTTACGCCAAAGCAGGGATTCGTGCACTTGCAGGTCAAGGACGACATCCCGTACCTAGTGAGTGATGGTAAGCTTCGGAGTACCAGGCATCGCCCTACGATAGACGACCTCAAGGAGCACTTTTCGGAAGTATTGGCGATGGTAACGAACGACGAGGCAGATCAGGGAGGTGACGATGAGAACGACGTCACACCCGCCGCTGTCGGTGAGTCCGCAGAGGCCGAGGGCGAACACCACGCCGGGGCATTCGACTTCGGGCCACCCGGAGGAGCCGGT
>CAUJNA010002850.1:0-17978 GCA_963377175.1 Effrenium voratum | reverse complement strand
TTCAAGCCCGGATGGCAATTTATACCTTTGCTACATGAACGGATTCAAGCCGATTCGGGATTTTGAAGAGAAAAGAAACAAAAGCCATCCAAAAAAGAGGCTTGGAACTGGCTGGCCCGGGATGCAAAAAAAGCCAAATGACCAGATCTCTACATTTCAAGCAAGGATGGCCAGATCTTTACATTTCAAGCCAGGCTGGCCGTTTTGACATGCGCCATATGAACAGTTTATCAGCGGCTGGCCAAGCCCAGAAAGGAACCAAATGACCAGATCTTTACATTTCAAGCCAAGCTGGCCGTTTTGACATTGCGCAATTCGAGCAGTTTATCAGCGGCTGGCCAAGTCCGGAAAGGAGCCAAATGACCAGATCTTTACATTTCAAGCCAGGCTGGCCTTTTTGACATTGCGCCGTATGAACAATTTATCAGCGGCTGGCCAAGCCCAGAAAGGAGCCCGATGGCCAGATGATCTTTACATTTCAAGCCAAGCTGGCCGTTTTGACATTGCGCCATATGAGCAGTTTATCAGCGGCTGGCCAAGCCCAGAAAGGAGCCAAATGACCAGATCTTTACACTTCAAGCCGAGCTGGCCGTTTTGACATCGCGCCATATGAACAGTTTATCAGCGGCTGGCCAAGCCCAGAAAGGAGCAAAACGACCAGATTTTTACCCAAGCCCGGATTTTGGATTTGGAAAAGAAAAGAAGCAACGCCTTGAAGCTGGCCCAAGACAGAGTCGAAGAAGCTTTTGAGCTTTGATGGCAATTTTTGCATTGCGACAGTTTATTAGCGGCTGGCCAAGCCCAGAAGGGAGACTAATGACCAGATGAACCTGGATGGCCATTTTTGCATTCCGCCATATGAACAGTTTATCAGCGGCTGGCCAAGCCCAGAAAGGAGCAAAAGGGCCAGATCTTTACATTTTAAGCTTGGATGGCCATTTTTACATTGCGCCGCATGAACAGTTTATCAGCGGCTTGCCAAGCGTAGGAGGCCAATTGGCAAGATCTTTGCATTTTGAGCCTGGATGGCAATTTTTTGCATTGCGCCGTATGAACAGTTTATCAGTGGCTGGCCAAAGAAGAGGCTCCGAGCAGGGCTGGGACGCCTAAGAACAGCTTTTGGAGCTGGGCCAGCCCGGGACAGAGCCCATTTCCTAAGACCTTTCCCTTCCCAAAAGAAGGAATCCTCTTCTGGGAGAAGAAGAGCCCAAGGGGGGGGCGAACCAAATCGGAAACACTGATACATTAGGGTTTAAATCTCCATTGAAGAGAAGATTTAGGGTTTAGGGTTTAGGGTTTAGGGTTTAGGGTTTAGGGTTTAGGGTTTAGGGTTTAGGGTTTAGGGTTTAGGGTTTTGGGGTTTTGGGGTTTAGGGTTTAGGGTTTAGGGTTTAGGGTTTAGGGTTTAGGGTTTAGGGTTTAGGGTTTAGGGTTTAGGGTTTTGGGTGTTGGGTTTAGGGTTTAGGGTTTAGGGTTTAGGGTTTAGGGTTTAGGGTTTAGGGTTTAGGGTTTAGGGTTTAGGGTTTAGGGTTTAGGGTTTAGGGTTTAGGGTTTAGGGTTTTTAGGGTTTAGGGTTTAGGGTTTAGGGTTTTTAGGGTTTAGGGTTTAGGGTTTAGGGTTTAGGGGGTTTAGGGTTTAGGGTTTAGGGTTTAGGGTTTAGGGTTTAGGGTTTAGGGTTTAGGGTTTAGGGTTTAGGGTTTAGGGTTTAGGGTTTAGGGTTCCATTCGAGGTGGAACCCTTGAACGGGTTCCAAGCCAACGTGGCGCCGTCTGAAGCAGCTGGGCTGCCAGCTGCCTGCCTCGCTAAACGTCTTGCCTGCGCAGGCGTGGGTCGCGCTGCAAAGAGCTGCGCTGGCATGGGTGCGGGCTGCGGCGGCAAGTACCATGTAGACGGCGTCTACATAATCCTCAGCGTCCACCAGGCGTGGCGGACGACAGAGCGTGGAGTTACCCAGGCTTGCGCAGGCCGCCAAGCACCACGTAGACGCCGTCTACCTGATCCGTGGGCCGGGTTCCACACGAGCGCGTCGCACGCTGCGTTTGCCTGGGTGTGGGCGGCGGCAAGTGCCATGTAGACGGCGTCTACATAATCCTCAGCGTTCACAAGGTGGCCGCCAGCTCCCTTGCTTCGCTAACCTTTTCCTGCGCAGGCGTGTCATGCTGCAAAGCGTGGAGTTGCCAAGGCGCCAAGACCGGCTGCCCACATGCGCATGGGCCAAGCGCGCGTTGATGTTGTCAGCGTCCACAAGGCGGGCGGACGACGAATTGCGTGGAGTTGCCTGGGCTTGCGCGCGCCGCCAAGAAGAAGTAGACGACGTCTAACTGATCTGCGGGGCGGGTTCCACACGAGCGCGTCGCACGCTGCGTTTGCCTGGGCGTGGGCTGCGGCGGCAAGTACCATGTAGACGGCGTCTACATAATCCTCAGCGTCCACAACGTGGCCGCCAGCTGCTTGCTTCGCTAACCTTTTCCTGCGCAGGCGTGGGTCACGCTGCAAAGCGCGGAGTTGCCAAGGCGCCAAGACCGGCTGCCGAAACAAGCGCGCACGTTGATGTTGTCTGCAAGCAAGCCGCAGAACTGAGCGTGTCAGGCGCTGCGCTTGCGGGTGACCTGCGCGCACGCTTCGCCGCAAGATCAACGAGGGTCCTTGTGCTCGGCGCGCAACAACACATAAGGCTCCTTGTGCTTGGCGTACACCCCCCCCCAGCCGGGGCAGGTCCCGCATATTACCCGTATGCAAAAGTTATCAGCGGCGCAGAAAGGATCTGCAAGGCTCCTTGTGCTTGGCGTGTACCCCCCCCCAGCCGGGGCAGGTCCCCGCTATTACCCGTATGCAAAAGTTATCAGCAGTGCAAGAAGCGAACTACAAACAGTCCTTTTGCGCGGCGTGTACCCCCCCCCAGCCGGGGCAGGTCCCGCTATTACCCGTATGCAAAAGTTATCAACAGTGCACTAAACCACCCCCACATGCAAATGGTGCACGGTTTAGGGTAATCCTATACTGGCTGCGCCAGAGGGTGTGGGTCGTCGTGCCACTTGCAGAGCCGCACAGCGGTTGTCCTGCTAGGCTTGACCCTAGCTGGCCCTCAGATTTGCAACGGCGTCTCGGCTTGACCTCGAGCCCGGCGGCTCGCATGCCCATGTATATGGCCAGAGGCATGCTCGCCTGTTTAGGGTTTAGGGTCTAGGGTTTAGGGTCTAGGGTTTAGGGTTTAGGGTTTAGGGTTTAGGGTTTAGGGTTTAGGGTTTAGGGTTTAGGGTTTAGGGTTTAGGGTTTAGGGTTTAGGGTTTAGGGTTTAGGGTTTGCCCTCGGAAGCGGCGCGCCTCGACCCTGAGGGTCGCGGGGCGGCGCGCCGAGGCGGCTGCTTCAACCCACCCCAATACCACCCAGAGACAAATCTTTTAGGGTTTAGGGTTTTAATTTGGACCCCGGCAGGGCGAGTGATAAGGGAAGCGCTTGATCGCGCGTAGACAACAACCCCGCAGTGCAAACGCTTGAAATTCGCATCCGTATTCTGCGACGGTTTGAGTGCAAAGAGTCGCAACGCCGGCCACGTCGCTTGGCCGATTCGCACCGCTTCATAAGGAGACGCGGGCGCCTGCAACGCAGCTGCTTGAGGCTTGCGCAGGCCGGCAAGGGGTCGACGGCTGGCTGCGACGACTTCGCCGCGAGCAAGCGGCGGCGGATAGTTCAGGTGAAGGCTGCAGCGATTTAATCGCCAGCGCTGGTCGAGCGCTGCAGCTGGAGCAAGTTGAGTCGCAGAAGCGTTTGCCGCGTGAAAGTTGCGGCTGCACTGGCTTGAGCCCAAAGCTTCACTGCGCGAGACTGGGGCGGTCGCGCGCGCTTGGGCTTCGCAACCGGCCTTCGCGCGCGGAGCTGTTTTGCTTGCGAGGCTCGCAAAGGCCAGCGAGGGGCTGACGGCTGTAACGACTTTGAGCGAGCGTTGGGCCATAGTTGAGGCCAAGGCTGCAGCGATTTCAACGCTAGGAGTTGCAGATACGTTCCCCGCTTGAAGGCGCAGCTGCGACGGTTGGGGCTCAAAGCTTTGCTCTGGGGCACGCGCTGGCCACGTCGCTTGGTCGACTCGCCGCGGGCTCCTTTGTAGAAAGGAGGCCGCGTGAAAGTTGCGGCTGCGCTGGCCTGAGCCCAAAGCTTCGCTGCGCTAGACTGGGGCGGTCGCGCGCGCTTGGGCTTCGCAAGCGGTCTTCGCGCGCGGAGCTGCTCTGCTTGTGACGCTCGCAAAGGCCGGCGAGGGGCCGACGGCTGTAACGACTTTGAGCGAGCGTTGGGCCATGCAATTTCAACGCTAGGCGCAAACACTTGAAATTCGCATCTTTATTCTGCGACGGTTTGAGCGCAAAGAGTCGCAAGCGCCGGCCACGTTGCTTGGCCGATTCACACCGCTTCATAAGGAGAGGCGGGCGCCTGGCTTGAGGCTTGCGCAGGCCGGCAAGGAGTCGACGGCTGGCTGTGACCGGAGGATAGTTCGGGCGAAGGCTGCAGCGATTTAATCGCTAGCGCTAGCCGAGCGCTGCCGCTGGAGCGAGTTGAGTCGCAGAAGCGTTTGCCGCGTGAAAGTTGCGGCTGCGCTGGCCTGAGCCCAAAGCTTCGCTGCGCTAGACTGGGGCGGTCGCGCGCGCTTGGGCTTCGCAAGCGGTCTTCGCGCGCGGAGCTGCTCTGCTTGTGACGCTCGCAAAGGCCGGCGAGGGGCCGACGGCTGCAACAACTTTGAGCGAGCGTCGGGCCATAGTTGAGGCCAAGGCTGCAGCGATTTCAACGCTAGGAGTTGCAGATTGCTTGAAGGCGCAGCTGCGACGGTTGGAGCCCGAAGTGTGCTCTGGGGCCGCGCGCTGGCCACATCGCTTGGTCGACTCGCCGCGGGCTCCTTCGCGCGACGCGCGGGCGATCTGCTTCAAAGGCGCGGCAACAACCGTCGGCCGTTTGCGTTGCGCAGAGGCTGGCGACAAGCCGTCGTCCGTTCGCTGGCTGCGTTCAAAGCGCAAGGCGGCAGCGACGGATCAGTTATAGGGGCCATCGTTCAGGGCGCGGCTCCTGCAATCCGTGAGCGTTGGGGGCCATAGCGCAGGCCACGGCTTCAACGATTTCGTCGCAGGCGTGCCTCGCCTTGTTAGGCAAAGCTTTGCAAGGCCGGAACAGATTTGCCGCGCGGCCGAAAGGGCAGACCCTTTGATGTTATCAAGGGTTTTTGCCGAGTGGCAGCCCAATGGCCAGATCTGATTTGGGTTACGGATGGCCAGGCTCCTATGACCCCGTATAAAGAATTTATCAGCGGCCGGGCCAAGCCATTTCCAGCCCCGACGGGCCATTTTATCAAGGTCGATGGCCGTTTTATCAAGGCGACCAAGGCCAATGGCCATGTTATCAAGGCCAATGGCCGTTTTATCAAGGCCAATGGCCGTTTTATCAAGCCGATGGCCGTTTTATCAAGGGGAGCTTTGACGCGCTTCAAGGCCAGGTTAGGGTCTGGGACCTAGGTTTTAGGGTAATAGAATATTGCTTCGCATATTCTGTGCCTGCAGGCACGGTCCCAAGAGAAGGGAGGCCCTTGGGGCAGCTGCATAGCTGCTGGCGCTTTATTGGCAATAGCTTGGATCTATTGCCCGGGCGCTAAGCGCGCCGTGCGCTCAGTCGTCGCGAGCTTTAAGGTTAGGGTTTAGGGTTTAGGGTTTAGGGTTTAGGGTTTAGGGTTTAGGGTTTAGGGTTCACAGGATTTGAGACATGGAAATCTTCATAGCGACGTCAATCACAAGTTTCGATCTCAATCCCACCCACCCAGGCCCGCTACCAAGGGCCAGCTTCCACACCAGCGCAAATCAACAAATCGAACGCAGCAGCAAAGCGGCAAGAGGGCGCGCGCGCAGAGCGACCAACGAAGTAGGTGACAGATTGCAAAAATCGGCGAGCAGCGACCCAAGACAAATTGACAAACGGCAGGCGATAGGCTGCAAGGGCAGAGAGTAGTTGCGAGTTTCTGCGCGCAAGGGGCCAGGAAACTACGCCCGCTGAGAAGCGATTCATGAAGCAGCCTCAACGGGTTGGCGATGATTTCGAGTTCGCGTTGAGCTGAGTTGCAGCACGTCCCACCAGCTTGGAAGTTCTGCACCGTGCAAAGCCAAGAGCGTTTCGATCGCGGAAATGCTCAGAGAGCCGACCGCCGGAAGTGGAAAACCACGGCGCGGCCACGAAAAACATTGCCCGGCAGCCCGGATCGAGGCCACGAAAAAAACAAGCGCGGGAGGAACCCAGCCCGCGCCCGCAAGGGCCGAGAGGAAGTTGCTGCCCAGCTGCATCTGCAACTCCAGGAGGCTGTCCTCCTGCCTGGCTGCGCCGATGGGGGCCACGTCCTGCGGCCAACACGTGGGTCTTCGAGCCCGCGTCGTTGTCCTAGAAGGTCACGAACGCGCCCATCAATCCGAACTTGGATTCGAGCAGCAAAAACAGATTTAGAAACTCGCGGGAAACACAGAGAATTAAAAAGAAAGCTTTCAGAGCGCGCGCTGACGCAGAGCAAAGCGCGCGCCAGGGAGGAACCGAGCCCGGGACCACCCGCTTCAGAGACGGACGCAGGACCACCGGGCCACCAGCCCCGCGGCGGGGCCCCGGCGCGCCCACGGCTCAGCCGCGGCCAAGAGGGACCGACCTAGAAAGCGCGCAAATTTAGCGCGTGGCAAAATTTGCGATTTTGGCCCCGAACTTGGATTTGAACAACGAAACCGATTTAGAAGCTTGCGGGACACGCGCAGAACTGAAAAGAAGGTCTTGAGAAAGCCTCCTGCGGGCGGACCCGTTGTAGGGCAAACATTTAAATATATATACTAGAGTAGAGAATAGAGGTTTAGGGTTTTGGGGTTTAGGGTTTAGGGTTTAGGGTTTAGGGTTTAGGGTTTAGGGTTTAGGGTTTAGGGTTTAGGGTTTAGGGTTTAGGGTTTAGGGTTTAGGGTTTAGGGTTTAGGGTTTAGGGTTTAGGGTTAGGGTTTATGGTTTAGGGTTTAGGGTTTAGGGTTTAGGGTTTAGGGTTTAGGGTTTAGGGTTTAGGGTTTAGGGTTTAGGGTTTAGGGTTTACAGGATTTGAGACATGGAAATCTTCATAGCAACGTCAATCAAAAGTTTCGATCTCAATCCCACCCACCCAGGCCCGCTACCAAGGGTCAGCTTTCACACCAGCGCAACCAACCAATCGAACGCAGCGAAAGCAAAGCGCGACCGACGAAGTAGGTGACGAACTGCAAAAATCGGCGAGCAGCGAACGAGACAAATTAGCAGGCGGCGAGCAATATGTTGCAAGGGCAGAGAGTAGCTGCGAGTTTCTGTTCGCAAGGGGCCAGTAAACTACGTGCGCTGAGAAGCGCTCATGAAGCAGCTTTTTTTCCCACGGCTTGGCGATGATATCAAGTTCGTGTTCAAAGCCAAGAGCGTTTTGACCGCGAAAGTGCTCAGAGAGCGGATCAAGCGTACTGATGACGAAAGGCTGCCGCGCTTTCTTGATTGCCGGAAATGGAAAACCACGGCGCGGCCACAAACAGCGTTGCGGCAGCCCGAAACTACGACGGGCCCGGGGCCACCCGCTTCAGAGACGGACGCGCGACTACTAGGCCACTGAAGCTGCGGCGGGGCCCCGCCGCGCCCGCGGCCCACGCGCGCCTAACCCAGAAAGCGCTCAAGCTTACCTCGCGCAAAGTCTGCCCGAACGGATTCAAGCAGGAAACTCGCGGGAAACACACAGACCTGAAAAGAAAGCTTTCAGAGCGCGCGCCGACTCAGCGCAAAGCGCGCGCCAGGGAGGAACCGAGCCCGGGACCACCCGCTTCAGAGACGGACGCGCGACCACTAGGCCACCAGCCCCGCGGCGGGACCCCGGCGCGCCCACGGCTCAGCCGCGGTCAAGAGGGCCCGACCTAGAAAGCGCGCAAATTTAGCGCGCGGCAAAATTTGCGATTTTAGCCCCGAACTTGGATTTGACCAACGAAACCGATTTAGAAGCTTGCGGGACACGCGCAGAACTAAAAAGAAAGTCTTAAGAAAGCCCCCTGCGGCCCGACCCGTTGTAGGGCAAACATTTAAATATATATACTAGAGTAGAGAATAGAGGTTTAGGTTTAGGGTTTAGGGTTTAGGGTTTAGGGTTTAGGGTTTAGGGTTTAGGGTTTAGGGTGTGCAGATGTGGTTGCTCGCTCGGGGATTAAATCCCCCAAGCCGCTCGCCTTGCGTAGCCAAGTTCGCCCGCCCCAGCCACCCAAGGTAAAGACTTTTAGGGTTTAGGGTTCCATTCGAGGTGGAACCCTTGAACGGGTTCCAAGCCAACGTGGCGCCGTCTGAAGCAGCTGGGCTGCCAGCTGCCTGCCTCGCTAAACGTCTTGCCTGCGCAGGCGTGGGTCGCGCTGCAAAGCGTTGCGCTCGCAGGCGTGGGTCGCGCTGCAAAGCGTTGCGCTGGCACGGGTGCTGGCTGCGGCGGCAAGTACCATGTAGACGGCGTCTACATAATCCTCAGCGTCCACAAGGCGGGCGGACGACACAGTGCATGGAGTTACCCAGGCTTGCGCAGGCCGCCAAGCGCCACGTAGACGCCGTCTACCTGATCCGTGGGGCGGGTTCGACACGAGCGCGTCGCACGCTGCGTTTGCCTGGGCGTGGGCTGCGGCGGCAAGTACCATGTAGACGGCGTCTACATAATCCTCAGCGTCTGCAAGGCCGCCAGGGTCATGCTGCAAAGCGTGGAGTTGCCAAGGCGCCAAGACCGGCTGCCCAAACACGCATGGGCCAAGCGCGCGTTGATGTTGTCTGCAAGGCTCCTTGTGCTTGGCGTGTACCCCCCCCCAGCCGGGGCAGGTCCCCGCTATTACCCGTATGCAAAGTTATCAGCAGCGCAAGAAAGGACCTGCAAGGCTCCTTGTGCTTGGCGTGTGCCCCCCCCCCAGCCGGGGCAGGTCCCCGCTATCACCCGTATGCAAAAGTTATCAGCAGTGCAAGAAGCGACCTACAAAAAGTCCTTTTGCGCGGCGTGTACCCCCCCCCACTCGGGGCAGGTCCCCGCTATTACCCGTATGCAAAAGTTATCAACAGCGCATTAAACCACCCCCACATGCAAATGGTGCACGGTTTAGGGTAATCCTATACTGGCTGCGCCAGAGGGTGTGGGTCGTCGTGCCACTTGCAGAGCCGCACAGCGGTTGTCCTGCTAGGCTTGTCCCTAGCAGGCCCTCAGATTTGCAACGGCGTCTCGGCTTGACCTCGAGCCCGGCGGCTCGCATGCCCATGTATATGGCCAGAGGCATGCTCGCCTGTTTAGGGTTCACAGGATTTGAGACATGGAAATCTTCATAGCGACGTCAATCAAAAGTTTCGATCTCAATCCCACCCACCCAGGCCCGCTACCAAGAGTCAGCTTCCACACCAGCGCAACTCAACAAATCGAACGCAGCGAAAGCAAAGCGGCGAGAGGGCGCGCGCGCAGCGCGACCGACGAAGTAGGTGACAAACTGCAAAAATCGGCGAGCAGCGAACAAGACCAATTGGCAGGCGGCAAGCAATACGTTGCAAGGGCAGAGAGTAGCTGCGAGTTTCTGTGCGCAGGAAACTACGTCCGCTGAGAAGCGGCGCTTCATGAAGCAGCCCCAACGGCTTGGCGATGATTTCGAGTTCGCGTTTAGCTGCAACGCCCCGCCAGCTTGGAAGTTCTGCGCCGCGCAAAGCCAAGAGCGTTTCGACCGCGAAAGTGCTCAGAGAGCGGATATCAAGCGTAATGATGACGGAAGGCTGCCGCGCTTTCTTGATTGATCTAAGTGGAAAACCACGGCGCGGCCACGAAAAACGTTGCGGCAGCCCGAAACAACGACGGGGCCACGAAAAAGACACGCGCGCGCAGGAGGAAACGAGCCCGGGACCACCCGCGGACGCGCGACCGCTAGGCCACAGAAGCTGCCGCGGGGCCCCGCTGCGCCCGCGGCCCACGCGCGGGCGCGCGCAAGTTTAGCGCGCGCAATATCTGCCCGAGCTTGGATTCGAGGAGCGAAACAAATTTAGAAGCACAGAGAACTGAAAAGAAACTTTTCAGAGCACGCGCCGACTCAGCGCAAAGCGCGCGCCAGGGAGGAACCGAGCCCGGGACCACCCGCTTCAGAGACGGACGCGCGACCACCGGGCCACCAGCCCCGCGGCGGGGCCCCGGCACGCCCGCGGTTCAGCCGCGGCCAAGAGGGCTCGACCTAGAAAGCGCGCAAGTTTAGCGCGGTGCAAAATTTGCGATTTTGGCCCCGAACTTGGATTTGAACAACGAAACCGATTTAGAAGCTTGCGGGACACGCGCAGAACTAAAAAGAAAGTCTTAAGAAAGCCCCCTGCGGGCGCACCCGTTGTAGGGCCAACATTTAAATATATATACTAGAGTAGAGAATAGAGGTTTAGGGTTTAGGGTTTAGGGTTTAGGGTTTAGGGTTTAGGGTTTAGGGGTTTAGGGGTTTAGGGGTTTAGGGTTTAGGGTTTAGGGTTTAGGGTTTAGGGTTTAGGGTTTAGGGTTTAGGGTTTAGGGTTTAGGGTCTAGAGGGTGTATCAAATGGATTGAGAGAAGTTTTGTTGGCTTTCCCACCCACCCAGATTGGTTACCCACAACATAGGCGAGTTCTTCGGTTTCTCCAAATTTCAAGACGGGGGTTGCGAGTGATAAACTCCCCAACTCTGGAAGTCATCGCAAGCCCGGTTGCTAATTGTATCTTGCTCCGCAAGAGGAAATTGAAACGCTCTTCGAACAGCAACAAATGGCCAGATCTCGACTTCTCAAGCTTGGATGGCCATTTTTTAAATTGCGCCATATGAACAATTCATCAGCGGCTGGCCAAGCCCAGAAAGCAGCCAAATGACCAGATCTTTACATTTTGAGCTTGGCTGGCCATTTTTACATTGCGCCGTATGAACAGTTTATCAGCGGCTAGCGAAGCCCGGAAAAGAGGCCTCGACATTTCAAGCTTGAATGGCAATTTTTGTATTGCACCATATGAGCAGTTTATCAGCGGCTTGCGAACCCAGAAAGGAGCTAGGTGACCAGATCTTTACATTTTGAGCTTGGATGGCCATTTTTGCATTGCGACAGTTTATCAGCGGCTGGCCAAGCCCAGAAAGGAGACAAATGACCAGATCTTTACATTTTGAACCTGGATGGCTATTTTTGCATTCCGCAATATGAACAGTTTATCAGCGGCTGGCCAAGCCCAGAAGGAGCAAAAGTACCAGATCTTTACATTTTAAGCCTGGATGGCCATTTTTACATTGCGCCATATGAACAGTTTATCAGCGGCTGGCAAAACCCAGAAAGGAGGCTAAATCTTGACATTTTGAGCTTGGGTGGCCATTCAAGCTTATCAGCGGCTTGCGAACCCAGAAAGGAGCTAGGTGACCAGATCTTTACATTTTGAGCTTGGATGGCCATTTTTGCATTGCGACAGTTTATCAGCGGCTGGCCAAGCCCAGAAAGGAGACAAATGACCAGATCTTTACATTTTGAACCTGGATGGCTATTTTTGCATTCCGCCATATGAACAGTTTATCAGCGGCTGGCCAAGCCCAGAAGGAGCAAAAGGACCAGATCTTTACATTTTAAGCCTGGATGGCCATTTTTACATTGCGCCATATGAACAGTTTATCAGCGGCTTGCCACGCGTAGAAGGAGCCAAATGGCCAGATCTTTGCATTTTGAGCCTGGATGGCAATTTTTTGCATTGCGCCGTACGAACAGTTTATCAGTGGCTGGCCAAAGAAGAGGTTCGAGCAGGGCTGGGACGGCTAAGAACAGCTTTTGGAGCTGGCCCAGGACAGAGCGAAGAAGGCTTTGAGCCAGCCCGGGACAGAGCCAAGGCATTTCCTAAGACCTTTCTTTTCCCAAAAAAAGGAATCCTCTTCTGGGAGAAGAAGAGCCCAAGGGGGGGCGAACCAAATCGGAAACACTGATACATTAGGGTTTAAATCTCCATTGAAGAGAAGATTTAGGGTTTAGGGTTTAGGGTTTAGGGTTTAGGGTTTAGGGTTTCACCTCGGAAGCGGCGCGCCTCGACCCAGAGGGTCGCGGGGCGGCGCGCCGAGGCGGCAGCTTCAACCCACCCCAATACCACCCAAAGTAAAATCTTTCAGGGTGTAGGGTTTTAATTGGAAGCCCGGCGGGCAAAGGATTTGGGAAGCGCTCGATCGCGACGCGAAACAGCGACCTCGCAAGGACAGGCCTGGCCGCCGCCGCGGTGCTCCAGCGGCGCTGCCGCGCAGAGAGAAGGGCAGACGCCTGCGCGAGGCAATGTTTGCTTTTGCTTGCGAGACAAGTCGGCGCTGCAAAGGCGCCGTTTTTCTTTTTGACACGCTCGCGCTCTCGCGAGGAAAAGATTGGTCTCATAAGACTATTTGGCACTGCCCGCCCCTCACTTGGCGGGCGCGAAGTGCGCCGTCGTGACCTCCCCGCCGATGAGGTAGTCAGAGTCGCGCGACACGCGCGATAAGGCGACGTAAGCGGCGGCCTTGCAGTAGGTCCGGTCCAGCCACAACGTGACATGCTCCAACTCGGCGCCCTGATACTTGTAGATCGTGCCCGCGTAGCCGAGGCGGACCGGGAAGTACACCACGCGACCGCCCGGGGCGTCGACGTCCGTGTAGGGGTAGACCGCCAAGCGCCGGCCGCTGTCCGTCATCACGCGGAGGCTGCGAGCTGCGGGGTCGAAGGCCTCCACAGTCGCGACCGTCCCATTCACGAAGTGGTTCTCTTTGTCCTGGTTGCGGGTCAAGACCACGCGCAACCCAACATAGACGGTCAGGTCCGACGGCAGCGGCGCCCGGTCGGTTCGCAGCTGGCCCTTCGCGTTGTAGTTCTCCGGGTTCTCCTGGTAGTCCGCGGGAATGACCGCCTTGGGGCGCTTGTTGCGGTTCGCGAAAAGCACTTGCACGGCGTGCTGGTTGATGACGGCCGCGCCCCTGCGGGTGCAGGTCACGAAGGTGGTCTTCCCCTCGGTCTTGTCCAGGACGCTCTCAACATCCAAGGCGGTGGGCTCGTCGTGGCCGCTCCAGGCCTTGTGGCGGGCGCAGATCTTGTTCACGATCCTTTGCCCGTCCGCCCCGGTCGGCTTGAGGCAGCGGATGGCGCGCAGCTTGGCCGCCAGCTCCGGGCATCGACAGCGGCGCGCCTCAGTCAGAGTGACGAAGCGGCACAGGCGCCACTGCGGATGGTCGGCTGCGCCCTGCGGGCAAATGGAAGGCAGCTGCCAGTCGTCCCCCATGAGCAAGAGGAGCAGGCGCTTGCCCGCCGCCAGGTACATGGCGTCGACTCGGCCGAACTCCTCTGCGCTCAGCTGCAATGCCTCGTCGATGACCACCATATCGTACTCGGAGAGGAGGGCTAGCGCCTCGGGCAGCGGCCGATGGAACAGGAAGGCCCCGGCGCACGTATCCACCGCCAGGCCCGGATGCCGCTGCCGCATGCGACAGGCTAACTGCCCCGTCGGCAAGGCGTAGAGGACGCGGAGTCCTTGGTCCTGCGCCCAGCGGATGAGGTAGTCCGCGACAAAGGTCTTCCCGGTCCCCGGCTCGCCCAGGCACACGAGAGGGCTGCCGGCCCGCTCCAGCTCAGCGGCCAACTCCTCCGCCGCCGCTGGGTCGGTCTCGTCGCGGAGCTCGATCACCTTCTCGAGCCGGCGCAAGGCCTCTTGCTCGAACAGCTGCTCCTATTATATAGGGCGCCCCGTTTCGGCAGTCAGCCTTCCTCGTCCGGAGCGTCCAGTCGCTCCTATTATATAGGGCGCCCCGTTTCGGCAGTCTACCTTCTTCTTCCGGAGCGCCCGATCGCTCCTATTATATAGGGCGCCCCGTTTCGGCAGTCGCCCTTCCTCTCCGGAGCGTCCAGTCGCTCCTATTATTTACTAGAGTTTATTTAAAAATCAAGGCCAGTGGCCATTTTATCAAGGCCAATGGCTATTTTATCAAGGCCAACGGTCAAGGCCAATGGCCGTTTTATCAAGGCCCTTGCAAGGAGGCTCATCTCTCAAAAGAAGACTTCCGGTATCTGTTAGGGTCCGGGACCTTAGGTTTTAGGGTGCTATAATATAGGAGCTACCGCTCCATATTTTAATGCTGTCAGCGCAGGTCACCTCTTATGATCGCATCAAGAGCGAGGACGGAGCAGGAAGCTAACTCTTCCTGCTCGCCTTGTCAGGAGTCAGGGCAGCTAGACGCAGCCGGGTCGCTAAGCGCGCCCTGCGCTCGCGATGCTACGACGCTCTAGGCGAGCGGGACAACATCGCGAGCTTTAGTTTAGGGTTTAGGGTTTAGGGTTTTAGGGTTTAGGGTTTCCAAGATGAAGCGCGCCCTCGACCCTGGGGGTCGTGGGGGCGCGCGGCGAAAGCGGCATCCCCACCCCTTGACCACCCACATCTTAAACCTTTTAGGGTTTAGGGTTTATAGAAACCCGGCCCGGGCGCGTCGCCTTTTTTTTTTCCCTCTGGATTAAAGAAATCTTGATGTCGGGGCTCCGCCGTCTTCATCCTCGCGCGGCCCCGCGCCTGTGGCTTGGAACGTCAGGCCCTCGGCGATGACCAGGGAAGCGAGTGGCTCTGGCAGCTTCTTGGCTCTCGTCCGCCTCGAGCTGGCGCTCCGCTGCCCCGAGCGCCGTCCAACTGCTCAGCAGCGCACGTCGGACAGACGGCAGGCTTCGCGCAAACTCGGCAGCCGCGCGTAGGGGGCGCGCTCCGCGGCGCAAGCCGCGCTGGAGCCTTCGGATCGAAGTGCCATGGCAGCAACGAAACAAGGGACGCCCGCAAATGGCCGCGTGGCTTCAGAAGGCTGTGCCGGACGCAACGTGCGGCAAGAACACGGAAGCAAGAGACGCTTTTGCTCCCCCGCTCGACCCTTTTTTTCTCCGAAAGCTTTCTGCGTCCCGCGGGCAAGCAAAGCCTGCAGATCAAAAAATCCGTGGCCTACCCGGCTCTCACTGGCTCAAAGTGCTCCGCCTTGAGGATCCCGCCCAGAAGCACGTCCTTGCCGTAGGAAACTCGGCTCAGGGCCGTGTAGCCGGCGCCCGGCACCTTGGGCGCGTCCAGGTAGGCCGTGACGTGCGCCAGCTCGGCGCCCTGAAACTTCAAGATCGTGTCCGCGTAGCCGGCCTTCAGCGGGTGGTAGACCATGCCCCCCAGCTCCACGTCGCTCCAAGGCCAGGCCATGACGCGGTGGCCCGTGCTCGTTAGCACCTCGACCGCCTTGCTCTCCGCGTGGACCTCCACGACGTGGCCGTCCATGCCACTCACGTAGTCGATGTCCTTCCGAACGTTGCGCGTGAAAACCACCCGCATGCCCTTGTAGATCGGCAACTCGATAGACCGGAGCTGCGTGAAGTCGCCCTCCTCGAAGTCGGCCTTCAGTTTGCCGTCTTGGTAGTTGGCGGGGTTGGACTCCACGTCGCCGGAGACGACGGCGAGCGGGCAGCCGCTCGGATACAGGCCCTCCAGCGCGAGGTCGTTGACCCTCTGCGCCCCCGCTCGGGAGCAACAGAGCACTGTTGTCTCCGGGTGCGCTTTGAGCAGCCTCCGGATGCCGTTTGCGTCGGGCTTCTGCGGCGGCGCCCAAGCCTTCATCTTCTGCAAGGTCTTCAAGGTCGCCGCGCAGGGGCGGCTGGTTCGCAGCTCTTGCAGTATCTTGTTGAAGGCCGGGTCCTTGCAGCGGTAGGTCTCGTGGAGCCTGATGTGTCTCGCCGCCCGCTTCCAGAGCGGGCTGTGCCAAGCCCGCTCCTCGCCGTACCCGGCGATCTGCTGCGGATCGCCGGCAAGCAGCAGCGCGGGCAAATTGTCCGCCATCTGCCACAACTTCACGATGTGTTCAAAGTGGGCCTTCTGGAGTTGGCTGAACTCGTCGACCACGATGAGGGCGTATTGCGCAAGGCCTGCGACGCAGGCCCCCGGCTCCAAGTCCAGGCCGAACGCCGCGTGGTAGGTGTCCACCGCCACGTCGGCGCTCATTCGGGCCCGCATCCTGCTCGCTTGCCGCTTGGTGGGGTAGGCGAACAAGACTTGGCCTCCTTTTTCTAGAGCGCCTTCCACGCAAGCCAGCGCCGCGGTGGTCTTGCCCGTGCCCGGCGGGCCCGAGCAGACGAAGACCTTGCCGCGCTCGCGGGCCTCTCGGACGATCAAGTCAGCCTCCGCCTCCGTGGCCGCAGCTTGCGCCGCTAGGCTGCGCTCCACCGCCTCGTCAACCGACTGCTTCAGCCGCCGCTGCTCGCGGTTCAGGTCCCCCGAGCCCGCGGCGGGGCCGCCAGCGCCCGTTGCCTGACCGGCCTGCCGTGCCGCCGCCTCCTCCGCCGCGCTGGCCTCCCCCGTCAGGTACTTCTGGAGAAGCTGCTTGTTGGCCGCGACGAAGCCCAAGATCGTGTCCGCGAAGGCCGGGGTGATGGCTTCTAGCTGCAGCTCCTCTCGCATGGCCGCCTCGCTGCCCCAGGCTCGCCGCGCCACTTCGTGCTCGCAGAGCATCGCCGCCGCGAAGTTGCGGTGCTCCTCCGGGACTCGCGCCAGCCGCTCGGCGATCGGCGACAAGAAGTCCTGCGGGCTCTCGAACGGGACGTGGAGCATGAGCCATTGGCCGTAGAACTTGTCGCCGAGCCGAGACAGCGTGTCCGCCGCCACAAGCTTTTCTCCGCGGCACTCGTGCCGCGCTGCGTGGGCTTCCAGAGTCGGGCGCCCGTCCTCCGGCAGCTCGGCGTGGGCCTTCTTCAGCCAGGCTGAGATCTTGCCGTCCGCGTTGGTTTTGCGGAGGAAATCCAGGAGCGAAATCTTGCCCCTGGCCCAATCCGCCCTCAAGTAGTGCATGGCCAACTTCTCTGGGCTGCGGGTCCTTTTCCGGCCACGGGACTTGGAAGTCGCGCTTGCCGCGGGTCAGCGTGGTCACGAACCATTGACGACATCGGGCCCCAAACATCTGCAAGATCATCTCCGGCTCGTAGGGCTTGTAGCGGCACAGGACGGTGGCCGCGACGCTGTTGGCTTCCGCGGCGTCGTTCAGCCACTCGTCCTGGCTGGCGTCGCTGAACTTGGCCGCGTACTTCGCCACGTAGGCCCGCAGCGCCGCGCGGCCGTCCCCCATCTGCAGGTCCTGGTGGCAGCGGAGGCCGTCCATGACATCCACAAAGTAAGCTCGCAGGCCCTTCTTCTTGTCCGCCGCCGTGTGGCGCAGCTTCGGCTGGCCAGTCTCTGCGTCCCAGACGCTGGGCTCCTCGCGCCGCGGGCGCCTGCTCGCCCCGCTCCGGTCCAGCTGGGAGCCCACGACCGCGCCGCTCAGCACATCTCCGGGCTCCGCCGTCGGCTCCGTGGCCAAGATCTTGTCGGGCAGGTCCATCTGCGCCAGCGCCTCCGGCGACGCGAGGAAGAGCACGTGGAAGTGGGGCCTGCCTGACCCGTGGTAGTCCTGCGTCGGGGCCTTTCGGGTCCCGTCTTGAAACTCCACCCGAATGAAGGCGTGGACTTTCAGCGGCTGGCCGTCCTCGCCTCTCGCGCAGAAGATGTGCTTTTCCTTCCATCCGGCCGCCTTGGGCAATCCAAGCATGGCGCCCTTGATGGTCTGCCCGACTACGTGGACCATGTGGAGCACTTCCGCGGTCGGCAGCCGCAAGCGGGCCCGCAGCTCCTTGGCCATCTCGTCCCGCAGCCAGTGGTGGTATGGGAAAGACCACTCGTAGGGCGACAAAGTCCAGAACATGGCTGGGAGGCCAAGCTGCCGGACCATGTCGATGAGGGCCCAGTGGACCGCCTTCCAGTACAGCGGCGAGAAGCTGTGACCTTTCATGAGGACGCGGAGCGGGATGTCGTAGGCCGCGCCCGTGTGCTTTTTGGCGCCGAGGGCTGACCACAGGTTCAGATCGTAGGCGAAGTGGAGGACCTCGTAAGAGCTGCCGTAGCCAATGCGAGGGCACAGCGCCAGGGCGGCGTAGGCCCGCTTGATGCTGTGACGGAGCCC
>CAUJNA010002849.1:5000-12500 GCA_963377175.1 Effrenium voratum | reverse complement strand
AGGAAACCACCAGTTGGGATGGTTTTTTGTTGGGGTCCTTCC
Organism: Effrenium voratum; assembly: GCA_963377175.1. Taxonomy (NCBI): domain Eukaryota; class Dinophyceae; order Suessiales; family Symbiodiniaceae; genus Effrenium; species Effrenium voratum. Next base: position 12,458 of record CAUJNA010002849.1, on the reverse strand, counting down.
ATGTCTCATTCCCTGAGCACCAAGAAAACTTGCTGATGGAATGAACCCAGTCCCTGAAACTGAGTGGGGATCTTTTCAGAATGGTGGGGAAACCACTTGCTTGTCGTGCAGTATCCCCAACCACCGGGCTGTCGAGCAATGCAATGGGGAAATCACCAGTTGGATGGTTTTTGTTGGGGGTCATTCCATTTCTCATTAAAGTCAATCAGCTTTTGCAGGTTTATTGGAAAAGCCAAATTTGCCCCCAACAGGGCCTTTTGACGCTGCGGTCACACGAAGAAGACCAGGCATGAAACTCTTGGTTCCCCTAACAGTTTCTAAACCCAACATGGGCCAAGCCTCATGGAAGGTTCGAAATGAGATCTCGTCCCGGACTTAGGACTGCTAAAACTCACCCAGGTACTAGCACCGACAAGTCGCTTCTGCAAATGGACATAGAATTTAGAAAGGAAATCAGGCAAATGTCCTACCCCTGTCGTGTGATCGACTGTCTCCTGAGAGTCATAATCAAAACCTAGTACTGGAAGGTCTGCCAATGCCAAGAACAAAAAAAGCAGCCACCATTTTTGGCCTAGGCCCTGCAAACTTCAACTGCCGACCAGAATTCGAGAAGTAGTGTTGCTTCTCAAAGCAGGGTGCTTCTGGCTTCCTTTAAAAAGCACCCAATAAGAGATCCACCATTTTGAGAAGCCCCCACATGGTGGGCACTGCAGGCAGCCGCGTCGAGTCGGCCGCTCAAAGCTGGGGATGGGGTGGCCGCAAAGACCAAAGTGTGCGCTTGTTTGTCGGATATGACCCAACATGGAAATGGGTTTGTCCAAGTCCAGGCACATAGCATGCCAAATATATCCATAGCACCTCAGAATGATTCCAAGCCCATTGGATGGGTGTGACATTTCTCTGCTCTGGGCCGGCCATTTGATACACTCAGTTGTTCAGTGACATTGGAAAAAAAGGGAACCCTTTTTTGGGAAGACCATTTTAGTGGGGCAGTCACCAAAAAAAGAAGGGAAAAAGAATTGGAGCCGCTGAACAACTGAGTTACAAGATGGCGGCATCCTCCCAATCTGTTGCTTGACGCCGGCCATTGGCGCCTCCATCATTTTTCTGGACCTCTCCTGGCCCAGGTGTTTTTTGTTTTTCTTTTCTTTTTTCCGGGCACTCGATGAGAACCCAACTGCCAGCGCCATGTGGGCGTGTCAAGATACCCCCGGGTTCGAAGGACACGTTAAGGGGAAGCACACCCACAACTGTGGGGTTCCCAAAGCAGAGTCCATCTATGGGTAAACCACGCTGACCCCTTTGTGGGGTTCCCAAAGGAGACAAAGTCTGTCTTTTTGAGTTCTACCAAGCTGACCTTCGACTCCGCGTTTGCCGAAACGCGCCAAATCCGTCTATGGAAATCAACCAAGCTGACCTTCGACACCGCGGTCCGCGCCTGGCGTGAAGCTGCAGGTGATGATGATCGTCTGATCAGCCAGCCAAGTCTTGTTGTCCGCCAGCATCCGCGCGTGGAACGTCACGTCCTGCCATTTCCCCACCGAGCGGCGTGGCCGGGAGCGAGGGTGCGACCGCAGGGTCTGACAGTGGTCGCCATCACCATGACTTCCATTTGGTTAAGACCGCTGGAAAACATGAAAATATGTCCAGTAGTGATAAATTCCTTTTAACACCAGCAAGGGAGAATAAAACATATTCTTGAGCAAATGGAAGATGACGATGTTCCTGAAGCGAGCCTAAAATGTCCAGGGTTCCGATTCTGGATCTCAAGGTCGACTTGAGCCTAGCCGAGAATTGGGCACATGATTTGAATTTGGCTCGGGGGCATCAAACATGGAACCCATTTTATCAAACTGAGGTTGCCCAACTGAAGCAGAATGAACACACAACCTGGGGGCAAAGGGTCTGCAAAAGATGAACAAATACCAATCTCCTGTTGGTTCCCTTGGGACAAATGAAAAGCTATGGGCCATTCAGCACCCAGTACAGTTTTCAACCACCAAGAGCGCCCGGATTTCCCGCATGGCGATATTCACAACCATCTTCTCTACACACCGGCAAGATCCGGCAAGTAGGCCAAAAGAACACCAGCCAAAGGCCTGTTTCTATGTGACTCGAAGGCAGTTCCCATCTCTTTGGCCTGGGGCTCACTTCAGAGATTCGCAGTCCCTTAGGCGATCTTTCTTGCTTCAAAAGTTGGGCCGGGGGCACAAGGCACCAGCGTCCCAAAACCACCCCCCAAATGAATGTTTAAGGGAGTGCAGCTTCTGCCCCCCTACCCCCCCTTCCCCCCGCTCCCCCCCTACCCTTTGCCGTGTGCCGCTCAAAAAACACCTCCGCGCCTGCGGGCTCAGGTGCGGCTGCTCTTGCGGCTGCCTCAGGGGAACAGCCCCGGTGGGAATGACCCCATTTAAACCAACAACCCAAGAAACCACGAGTTGGGATGGTTTGTAGGGGTCATTCCATTTCTCATTCCCTGAGCACCAGCAAGCAAAGGAAACCAAAGGGTTGGAGTGTCCGAACGGGGCCTGTGCTTTACAGCTGGCGGTATCTGCAACTGGTAGCCAGCTCCTTTGGCAAAGGATTGTGAAGAAACCAAAAGGCATGGCATCATGGCACACAAAAGTGTTGTTCCCCTACTGTACTCAGTGTGTTTCTTTCTTCGAATGGCGGCATGAGAAAAACTCCAGGCGTGGCGAAGAAATATAGATATGTCACAAACCGGGCCTTTGCTGTCTTGTGCTGACAAAGGGAGAAGCATTTGTGCGCTCCAGGTTCCAAATATCCTTCCAAATAAACCTAAACCGGCACTGCGCGTTTGCGTGCTGCTGGTTTGGTTTCGACCAGTTCGGCGCTAAGGCCAAGCCCTGATGCCCTGCTGTGGTCCGGAGAACATGAGAAGCGATGTGTTCGAATGCCCTGTCTTTAACGCACCAGCATCTATCAGCAAAGTGAAAGGAGGCTCCATGGAGGAACAGTGCAAAACTGTTCAACCTTGTCATAGTGGTGTGATTGTGGTGCAATTCTGGTGCGATAAGGGTGCGCTTGTGATATCAAGCGGTGTCATAGCGCATGGTCATATGGTGTCAGGAGTCGAGTGATGGTGGTCTGGTGATGCAAACTGATTACACAGCAGAAAACATTTTTTGATGACTGTGGTATCATTGCGGTTCCACGGTGGGGGCATGATTGCACAATGGTATGTAGGTGTCATACAAGGGTCAGGGTGAGAGTGGCTGCAGAGCAAGTTAGGAACATATATGCAGAAACATGAACCACGTGTAGGATCCTCGTCATGACAAGTACCCATAAGACAAGGCCAAAAGCAGCTTTCACCAGAGTCTATCTGAAACCATGTCTCAATAGGATCTACAAAGACAGCCTGTGCTTTTTGCTCATCTGTGGCTCTGTGGAAATAGTGTGTTTCTCCTGGATGCTCATTGGGAAGCGGAAAAGACTTCATTAAGGGTCGAGATTTAATTTGGGATGTTTTTTTTGGATTTATTTTGCTTTCCATCCTGGCCACTAAAATGCTGTGATTTACAACATGTTCTCGCGACATGTACGTATTTTACGCTAGTCCATCAACATCATCAGCATCGTTTTCAACATCCCCCGCATGTCCAGCCAACATCCCCAGCATCACCAGCAACTTCCCTTCATTAATCTTCTGGGTCATGAACGCGGCGCGGGGACAATCGAACCACATGGCGAAGCTAAAAGGGAACCCTGCAATGTTGGCTGGTTCCCATAGAGTATGCGCATATCGGCTGATGGAATTATATATCAATACTAAATTATCAGTACTGGCATAGGTGACCTGTTGAAAACAAGATGGTTTTCAATAGAAAATTGGGAATAAAAGCTATGTAAACCAGCAGACCCAGTCTATGTCTTGCCAAACTAACCAAAAAAGACTCGTATGAGTAGTATGATGTGTCTCAAACTAGGGAGACCAGTGGTAAAGAAACACGGCTTCTTGTGCTGTATGGTAAAGGGAAACCAAAATTGCTGTTTTGTTTTCGTTTTGCTTTTGTTTCTGCTTGTTTTTTGGGGGGGGATTCCAGCCCTATTTGGAGACAAACCCTCCCACCGCCCCCGGGTGTTTCGCGAGCCGCGGGGGTTTGGGGGTTTGGCCGAGCTGCGTGTGGATCCACCCTAGCGGCTCCAGGTCCCTCAGGTGGTCGTGGTCCGGCAACTGCTGCGGCAGCGTCACGTTGCCTCAGCGTCCGACGGAAGCGACGTCCTCCGACGAACGCCAGGGATCGAAGGGCGGGCCCGGCGCCCAGTTCGGTTTGGTCACTTCAAGCATTTGATACACTTTGAGGGGTTCTGGAGGCCCTGAGGAATTGGTGGCCCAACTGTCCTTCCACCTGTTGGTTCTTGTAATCTTTTAGTACTCTGTTCATAGCCTACAGGAGTGGCTCCACAGATTCGCCACATCATAACAGCTCCTTAGCTCTGAGCCTCAAAACCACCTCGTTACAACTTGTCCAAAAGGTTTATGTTTAAAAAGCTTTACTATACAAATATATCACCAGTATGACATCAGGTAGTAGAACCACCTTCTAACATGGCCTGTTTTTGGAGAGGTGGCTGGGTTCGGCGCTTCTCAAATGAAGATCATGTCTTCCGTTTGAATTTGGAAACGTGGACCGCGACTTTTCCGCTTCACAGGTGTGCAGCAAGCCAATTTGCCCAAGGCCTGCAGTGGTTCTCCCTGCTCCCTGACAAAAACCTTCCGAGTCCAAAGCCTTAAGGTTTGCACCAAATACAGTATCCCTGGAGTTTTCTTTTCGACGCCGAATCACTCACTCAGACTCTGTCCGTTTTCTGAAGCTTGCCATCATTCTTCCGCATTTCGGGCAAAAAATAATGGCAACACCGACCCAGGGCTCCGAGTGGTTTGCCCAGGTCCGTTTCAAAGGTGCCCACCTGCGAGGCCCCAATCGCGCCAGGGCACTGTGTGTGCCGACCTGGGGCACCATCACCATGCACCTCGATCCACATCCGCCCCATTCTTCGGGGTCTGCTTTTAGGCCCCCATTTAGGAGACCCCACCCCCCAACCCCCAGAATGGTGGTTCTCCTTTCGGCGTTCCTCCTCTTGCGGGCACCCTGAACAACGAAAACCAAGGGACGCTCAAACGGGAGCTTCGACTTTTTGGAGGGCGAGGGGGTGCCGCTCGGCACCAAATGTTGACCCAACTTTCCGAAATTTTTGCCGTGACCTGAGGAGTTTTTTCCCGGGAGGCCTGGAAGCAGGGCATGCCACACATGGCATCCAGTTGGGGTCTTGGACCCCACCAGTTGGGCTATGGTCCTCCAGTAGAGAGGTTAGGGTTTAGGGTACCAACTTCTTTCGTCTATTTTGGTAGGGGTCCCCCAAAAAAGGCTAAAAGGGCACTACTGGGGGACCCAGTATGCTTGTGGGAGGCACGAATCTGCTTCAATTGGCTATCTCCAACGGAGACCCGCCCCTTCGCTTTTCCGGGGCGCCGAATCTCCTTCACCTGCGGGTTATCCGGCGGCGAGATGCCGTAGAGATACGCGGCGACCTGCGTCCGCAGGTCCTCAGACGAGAAAGCTGAGGGACTCACTCGGATTCTTTTGGTGAATCATACCGTGGATGGTTGCGAAATCTCTTCGCACAACATAAGAAACCATCGGGAACCTCGGGAACATCGGGAAACCATAACGTTTGCTACGGTATTTACAGGGGAATCGAATCACTACAGGGCTTCTGAACGATGGCGCAGGATTTCGTACATCCACTTTACTTGAGTGCGAGTTTTAATCAGGGATCTTTTGGTGAACCTCACTCAAAAGATGAAATGTCAGTCCACCGACCTCATTTAAGGTGGTCCCCGTTAAGACTCATAGCCAATTCACCAACCAAACTGCAGGAACCTTAGCTTGGGCACAAAGACTTTTGCACAAGCCAGCCATGTCTCAACATGGTTTTGTGATTAGAGACCTAAAATCAGGGACTCCCTGGTCGTCACAAAATTATTGTCCTGTAAGTCGTCCAATAATGATGAACCGAACACCCTTTCGTAGTGATGCTTAATATGGCCGAATGCGGGCGTGCAGCAAACAAAGTAGTTTTGTGTGTGTGGCCCAACAAATGCTGCGCAAACCACAGCGCGCAACAAGCAAAGCTTCTGCAATGAATGACCAGCCTTTTGACAGAACCCTACACCAATAAACAATCAATCAAACCAACAACCAAACAACCAACCCACCAACCAACCAAACAAACAATCAAACAGGCCAACAACAGCGAGCGCACACACACACACAAGGACAGCATGGGTAGCTCGGCCAGTTCTTCCAAGAATGGCGCCCTTTGGCTACATGCCAAAATGTCATAACGTCGGCAAACTTATTTAGAAATTTAGACGAGCGCGGTGGATATCAACCCAAGATATGGTTGTAACGCTTCGGCATGCAGGCGGACTTTGTTTTATCAGTTGTTACTCTTTGTCTTGCGCAAACAACACAGCAAAAGCGAAGGCAATCGGATTGCGATGCGACGAGCACAAGCAGTAGGTCCAAGCTGCACTGATGCAAATGAAGGTCTTCAGGATGTTCTTGGGCATGACGTACGTGTAACCTGTCTCCCGGATGTCCTCGCTGTTGACATACCTCGGCGCTTCAGAAGAATCAACATGCCATGTCGAAATGTCTCAATGCAAAACGAAAAACAGAATAGGGTTGGCAACATGTTGGCTCAACATTGCCCGTGGTTTCTATCTCGTTCTACAACCCAGTGATGTAAGCCCAACTCCGATCACTGCTGGCCAGTTCACCCAACATGGTCTTTTTGGGGGGGGGTCGGTCTTTTAGGGGATGATCAGATTCGGCTTAAAGGCGAGTCCTGGGCCGGGGGCAAGTAATCCCTCAGGCAATCCCTAAGGAGAACATACCCGCTGTGGTAGCATTCTCAGTGGCCGCCCTGGGTCTGACACTATGGCGCAAGAGCAACGCAGCAAGGCTTTCCTGCCTATGCTTGAGTCTGAGTCAAAGAAGGGCCTTGAGCCTCAATGTAACAGTGAGAATGTATGACTGCAACAAGGTCAATTGGTTCAAAACAGAACACAAAACAGACACAAACTTCGTTTGACCTTCAGCGTCGAATTACTGTCTCAAGGTTCTATGCCGTAGCCATAAAATGGTGCGCCGTAGCCATGGAAAAGCAAAAAGATCGATTGCAAGCGTAACCAAAAGGTCACTCTCGTTTGTGACTCGGACATGTTGGGTTTGCCTGTGTATTTACAGGCACTTGCAAACTGACGGCAACTGTGCTCCAATTCGCACACGAATGGCATCCTGGCTTGCAGCCTGAACAGCCAGAGCGGTGAGATCCACGCTGACGTTCTGTTTCATCAAGCTTTTGGACCTTGCCCTATTCACGACTGCCTTGTGGCTACACCTTCCCAGTCTCTTTCCTGACGGC
>CAUJNA010002848.1:0-18031 GCA_963377175.1 Effrenium voratum | reverse complement strand
ATGCTACTGGAACTTCTACTACTCAAGCAGTAACTAGAAATGTAACCAATGGTAATTATAAAGGAATTAAAGAAGGTAAAAGTGCTAATGTCTATTTCGATTTAAATTTAAAATGTTTCAAGACTTGTGAAAACTGAATACCTTTATCTTATTGTCCAATAACAGTTGAATTATATTTAACAACTGATGTATTAAAACCAATTGTTAATAGAACAGGACTTTTTACTGATGCAAATACAAGTATAACATGGTCAGTCACAAAACCTTTTTTCAAAGGAAATGTTTATACTATTGATGATAGCCTTTACGCAGAATATTCAAAAAATTTTAGAAACTGGTTCCTTGCCAATTACATTTGAAACTGAAACCCTACAAGAACAAACAGCATCAACAACAACTGAAATATTCACAACTATTGTCCGTAATGTATCTAAATTAAATAAACTGTTTATTTCTTTTTCAAATGCGACTCAAAAGGGTTATGTAGGCGGATACGGTGAATTATTGAAACCATATAACTTTATGTATCATCCACTGGCACACGTAACAAATGATAAAGGATATTATGACCCAGAGCACGATTTATCTGCTTCTTTGATAATCGGTAATCAAGTCATACCCAGTCAAGAAATTCAAGGGATCGCAGAGTCTTATGCCCATCTTATGCATTGTGCTGATAAACCTATGTTAGTTAGTGCAGAAGATTACAGGTCTCACGCTTTTATGTATGGTTTTAATTTGCAGAAATTAGAAAGTGCAAATTATACTGGTATGAACCTTAAAAATAATTCAAATATGGTTGTTAAAGTGAAAGCGTTGGAGGGTTCAACATTATATAGCGCTCCTGGTAAAATGGCCGAGAGAATTTATATGCTCTTGGTTCATGAGTGTATCCTTGAAATCCGTTCAAATTCTGTAACCTTTTATGATTAAATAAAAATATGATATTATTAACTTTCTAATTAATAATATAATATTATGAGCAAAAACTTAATGAATATCTTTGATATTACAGCAAATAGAATTAGGCAAGTAAAAGATGGGGCAGTCAATGATATAGAAGACCTTTACGCGAGTAAATCTGACATTCAAACAGTATTAGATAGTAAAGCAGACCAAGCAGACACCTATACAAAGGAGCAGATAAATGCTAATTTTTATGATATAACTGAAACATATGACAAAACAGAAATTCATGTATTATCAAATAATATTAGTTCAAATTCTTTTTTAATAGGTAATCTGACAATAACTTCAAATACAAATTTTAATAATATTTCATTAAATACAAGTTTAATAAATAATTTAAATTCTACTATGACAACTAATTTTAATAATATTAGTTCTAATACTAATTTAATTAGTACAAATTTGAATAATATTTCATTAAATACAAGTTTAATAAATAATTTAAATTCTACTATGACAACTAATTTTAATAATATTTCATCAAATACTAATTTAATTAGTACAAATTTTAATAATATTTCATCAAATACAAATTTAATAAATAATTTAAATTCTACTGTATCAACTAATTTTAATAATATTTCATCAAATTCTTATTTAATATCTCAATTACAAACAGGTTCATTTGATAGTAATTTATATTACAATAAAATAACAACTAATAATTTATTATCAGATAAATTAAATACATCAATATTAAATAATACATTAATTCATAATATAACAACTACTTCAATTTTCAAAATAGCAAATTTTGGAAATTATAATAATTTCTTTGAAATGTATAATAATTATTTTGATAGTTATGTTTATGGAAATTTAAGTGGAGCAACTATGTTTTTAAATCAGAGAGGTTTTGGAGATGTAGAAATAAATAATTCTTCAACTTTTCAAAATGATAAAATATTATTAAATCATAATACTACAATATTATCTAATTTACAAGTATCAGGTTTATTTTCGTGTTCATCTATTTTAGATATAGCAGGTTCTGATAGTAGATATGTTTTACAATCAGATGGATTAAGTGGATTAATAACAGGAAATACAAATACAATTAATTCAATAATTACAAATGATAGCGCACAAGATACAGTAATAAGTCAAAAATTAAACAAAGTTAATACAACATTACAGACAGTGAATTCGCCATTAATACTTAGTTTAACAGATAATACTAATCCAATATTTAGAATCCAGGACTCAGTTAGTAACCAAAGACTCGAGTTTAAACGAGGATGTCAGTTAGACTCTTATCAAGGGTTAGAAGGTGCTACTCCTTATAGATTATGGTTAGGATGGAATACAGGAGATGTTATTATTGGAAGACCTAATAATGCTTCAAGAATTACAATTAATGGTAATGTTCATACTTCATATAATTTTGCGCAGATGCATGGTACATCATTTTTCGAAGGGGCAGTAAAAATGAAAGGAAATTTATTTACAAATAATGATTGTTCAACAGATATTAAAACAAAAATAGATAATATCAATACTTCAATAAATGGATTAGAACCATACTTAGAAACATATACCCCATCTTCAACCGAAGGCTTTTATATACATCATCCTAATTTTGTTGGTATTAGTGTTGGTGATATTACTAATGCCAGTAACCAATATATGATGTGTGATGGATTAGTTAATAAAACTATTTTTAGTAAACCTATAGATGTGTTAGGTAATATTTATACGAATGCTAATGTTAATTGTGATAATGTTAATATTGCTACAGATGGTAAATTAACAATTGATACAAACTGTGAATTATATAGATATGTTAGTGCTTTTTCATCTTTTGATATGAGGAATAGTGATGCTAATTCTTCAATTAGGTTTATCTGTGGAGACCCTGCCGTTCAATCTAATATAGTCGGAGCTGTTAATATTTCTAGCGGATGGACTTTTAATACTGCTACTGCTGATTTTATGGGTAATTTATTTGCTGATGATGTTTATGTTAAAACTAATGGAGCATTAAGAAGCAATCATATAGCACCTAATGGAGGAACATTAGTGACCGTTGATACTAACTTAGCAGTTCAAAATGCATATTTAGCAACTAATACCATTCAATCATTTGATTTAACAACGGTTTCATTTTTGAATAATATTTCAATGACTACTGGAACTGATATTAAAATGGGAACATCGGAAATACCGACCTATCACGATGGGACTAATCTATCAACATTTGATATAATATTCAGAACATCAAACACAGCTTTTAGAGTTTCAGATGCTTCAAGTACACCTTCTGTTTTATTATCTATTGAAAAGACTTTCGGAACGACAGTAAATACTGAAAGTTTTACAAATAATGCTCCATCGACTTTTAATGAAAATGTAACAGTTGCAGGAACTAAAAAAATGTTATGTAATTTAATTGAACCATCAACAGGAACTAATATAGATCTAACAGCAACAACAGTAACCATCAACGGAACATTTGTGGATTCATCTGATTCAAGATTGAAATATGATATAGACAATATTAAATCTAATTGTATGAATGTTATTAAGAAATTTAAACCGAAGAAGTTTAAAAGACACGATAGAAATGATGGCGGTAAAACTCATATAGGATATATAGCAGACGAAGTATTAAAAGCAATCCCGAAAGAAATTGAAAATGTTGTTAGTAAAGACAGAGAGTATTTAGGATTGAATTATTTAGTTTTACCCGTGCTAGTTCATAAAGCAGTATTAGAATTAAATGATAAAGTAGATAAACTTGAAAAAGAAATTAAGGAATTTAAAAAAGAAAAAAATAAATAATTTAAATATAAATATATAAATATATAAATATATAAATATATAAATATATAAATAATTAAATAAATAATTAATATATCTAGATATATATATGGACATTGACAGAAAAGTTAAAATAGAAGTATTATTTAAGAATGATAGTATGAGAGAAAAAACTTGTTATTGTGGTTGTAAAATTACTAAGTTAAATAAAGATGAATTTACATTAGATAAATGTAATAATAAAGAATGTAATTTTAGCCATTCTAAATTTGATGAATATATTAAAGAATTAAAAAGACAAAGGAAAGAAGAGAAATTCGACAGACGAGTAGATAAGTGTTGTATGCTATTAACTCCTATTATGTGGGGGTTTTGTTGGCCTATTCTAATTCCTTTGAATATTTATTATTGTATTGTATACCTTTGAATATTTATTATTGTATTATATTATAATCTAAAATAATAATATATAATGGGTAATTCGAACAGCAATGTTAAAACTTCATCTATTGATAAAAATTAATGATATTGATGTAGAACAATTAGATTTAAGTAATATTGATAAATTACAGTTAAAAGCAATTAAGCAAATGAGTGAAAGATTAGAAAAACTGGAGAAAGTAAAAAGTGACAAATTAATATATAGATTACCAGTTCAAATTTGTAGTTATAGGTTGTTCTGAATTAATGACATTAAGCCTATGGTTTAATGCTATTAATGTAAAAAATATGAATAAAATTTACTCATCATAAAACTTTGTGTATCATAATTGATGATTTTAATAGTTATTTTTTCACTTGTTCTGAAATAGCATTAATCATATTATAGCTATTATCAGTATTATAGATTAGTTTTATTGCATGAAGGTCTTTATTAAGAAAATAACAAATATCAAATAAATTATTTGATGTTAAAGCGCGATCGCAGACATGCCTCATACATTTATATGAAGCAAATGTAGCAAGTATCTCATATTCAATTAATAATTTTAATGGTTTATATTTTTCATGTAATTTATCTAACTCACTTAAATTAAAAATATATGATATTCCGTGATTAATATTGATATTATCAATTTCAAAATAATGTATGTTATTTAATGTGTAAGACTTGTAAACTGGTTTATATTTCTTAATATATTTTTTAACAATATTACTATTTTTTATTTTTAATAATCTAACATCACCTAAATTATCAGATAATACAAGGTTTTTAATTTCTATTGGTAAATCATAAAATATCATATAATATAATATAATGTATTGAATTATTTAATTATTTAATTATTTAATTAGTAATTTTCAAATATTGAGAAAACTTTTTCATAAACATTTTATCTGGGTTCTTTTCTAAAAGGTTAATATATAAAAAAATATGCGGTTCATCAGTGGCAGTCTCATATATTTTATAAATTAGTTTCTTGCTTTCATGTAAATTATCGCTTCTAACAATTGCTGATAATTCATCTTGCAATATTTCTATCTCTTTAAATTTCTAACTTTATAATAAAACAAATGACTTATATTTACCCTAATAATTGGTGGTACGGTTGACGATTTTTGAAGACTGACAAGTGTCGATATTCCACTATGACGACCTCTACAAAATAAAGAATTTAACAATTTGTTATTTCTTGTTATTGCTGGATTATCAGATACATCATCCAAAATTACCAAAATATTAAATAATTTCTTCGTTCCTTGTTTTTTCTGGTATTCAATTATTTTATTTTGAGTTTCTATAACTCTTTCTAAATCTTCAACATTGAAATCATCCCACCAACACGGTTCTTTATCATTATCTACTTTCAAACCTTCTTTAATGTATTTTTTAACAGGCAACCAAATACTATCCAAATTTACAGATGGAGACCAGATAAAAATTCTTTCAAATGCTCCTCTATAAATATCAAGTATCATTGATACAAGTAAAGTTGATTTTCCAGAACCAGATGGACCGACAATCATAGCTCTCATCGGCAATTTAGGGACGACCTCGTGCTTGCTTTGCTTAAAGTCATATTTGGTTTCATCAATTGGTTTTACATCAGGCATAATAAAAATAATATTATAAATACTTATAAAATAAAAAATATAATATAATTATATCATAATGGCTATAGAATCTATTAATTTAAGTGAAGTGGCTAGTATTCGGAGGATATATAAATTTGGTGATATCTTAGTGCCCGACACTGAACAAATATATTATGATACAATGTTATACTTTTTATCTGCAATTAAAAAACAAAATATCGTAGTATCCAAGTCCTCAATTGAAAATGACAATAACCTAGATTTTAATTTTAGAAAGTTAGTAAATTTTATGAAAGATTATCCCGATATGTATACAAATGAAATGATAAGTAGTGTACAAGAAGTTACTGATATTAATATTAAAGATGTTAGTCTATCAACTGCAATAAAACTTACTAAAGAAAATAGTTTAAATACATATTCTATTTAATATTAAATGGAACGGGATTTCCATTGCTTCAATCAATAAGCATTGAAGCTAATTAGTTTGATGCATTGTAAAGAAAACCCCAGTGCTGAGCCCCACCAATATTCTATTATGCATGAAAATAATAAGATTAAATAACTACTTTATCCTATTATTTATATGAATATGAGTTATTCGGATTATATTGATATAATAAATGAAGTAGAAAATATAGAACGGGTTGTCATAACTGATAATAGATGTAAAAAAATATGTTATTTTATTTTAGAATTAATTAAGTTTTTGATACAATATATTAAAAATATAAATATTAATATAAATGCCAAAAAAGAAAAACAAAAAGAATAAGATAGGTTTAAGTGTTTCATCAACTGATGAAGAAATTGTTAAAGAAACATCAGTTATTGAGGTTGTTTGTCCTACATGCAAAAGAATGTTAGAACTTAAGAATGAATTACAAATAAAAAATAATAAAAGTTGCAAATGTTCATGTATTCCAACAAGTTTCAAAATAAGTAAAAATGATAAGACAATGAATATTGATAAAACTAAAGACAGTATCAACTTAGAAACTGATGTCCATAGTATAACTTTTAAATTTGGTAGGCAAGCAACACCAACCGATAATAATGAAAACGAAACACAGGAAACTGTTAAACAAATGATGAAAAATTAGTATTTAAAGAGTAGATTTAACATAATTGCACTTTATAAATATATATAATTAAATAAATAAATAAATATCTAATTATTTATATAATCATAATGCCAACTATGAATGGACAAGACCATAGAATTATAACTTTTGATGATGAAGAAATTAATGATATATTCGATGGTGATAAAAACTTTGCTAGACAATTGAGTATAGAATATTTTTATTGGTTAGATGCTAAATTTAATAACAAATATTTTATGAAAGGTATAACTAAACCGGATAAATTTGATAAAATGTTGAAGTTTTTTGAAATTACAGGTAACGATGAAGGTTTAATAAAATTGAAAAATAAAATTGATGAAAGACTCTTAGAATATAATTTATTTACATATATAACATTCAATTATTCAGGTAAATTGTATAATTAAATAAATAATTATCTAAATAAATATATAGTAATGTCTGAAAATGAGAATTACACTATTAATGATTTAATGAAGAAGATAACATTAATTGGTAAAAATATCAAAACCTTAAATGATATGATTAAATCCATTGATGACAAAATGAAACCAGTTGAACGCAATGAAGATAAAGAAAAAATCGAAAAGATATTTCAAGCAAAATCTATAGGAAGGCCATCGGGCGATTATCCTACAAAGCAAAAGAAATACTGTGATATGTTGAATACAGGAAAAATCAAACAACCTAAAAGCACCACTTTAGAATTTTACAAAATTTCAAAAAATGATGATGGAGTATATGTATTATTTGAATAATTAATATCTAAGTAATTCTAATAATATGAATTTATTAGAATTATTTAGCAAGAAGACCTATACAAAATACCCCGCGAATTAATTTGTGAAATCTTAGTGAGTTTGACGGATTAAGGATTTTGAGTTTGGGGTTTTGGCTCAAACTTGAAATAAACAAGGTTAAAGGGGAGGTAAGGGAAGGGCACCAAAAAGAAAAAACACACATGGTAAAGGCGGTAGCCTACACCCCCAAAAGGTGGTAGCCTACACCCCCAAAAGGTGGTAGCCTACACCCCTACACCCCCAAAAGGTGGTAGCCTACACCCCTACACCCCCAAAAGGTGGTAGCCTACACCCCTACACCCCCAAAAGGTGGTAGCCTACACCCCTACACCCCCAAAAGGTGGTAGCCTACACCCCCAAAAAGTTCATTCAAAAGAGTGGCAATTGAATTATATCCTGAACTGAATTTATAACCATACTATGATTATAACATTTATACCCTTATATGTTATAATTATAATGTAAAATGACTTAAAGGAATAAATACTTAATATAATAAGAGGAAAATGCCAATGATAGGAGTGACAGAAAAAGAGCTGGAACAGGATAGAAAGATAATATTGAGTTTCATTAAGGATAATCCCTATCCATCGTATAAACAAGTCATTGAAATAATTAAAAACGATAAAACAATGAATGATATATATCCAGATATGTTCGCTGAGTATGGAGAACAAAATCATCAATGGATAAAAGAGATTTACGAAAACATAATGACAGAAGAACTCGTTAAACGTAATGGTAATAGTATTAATGAAAGAGGAGGAATGACAACAATGCATTGTAATTATTATACTTTGGTATCAGTGTTGCGTTATTTAATACAACACCAATGAAAGATTATGACGTTAACTTAATCTGGTATAATATCAGAAACATTTTGAGCAGTTCTTGGAACAACATAGGAGACTGGAAACACTAAAAACAGGTTTAATCATACTATGATTATCACATGTAAAATATTATATGTTAAAATTGTAATATATTTATCGTTTGTAAAGATTGAATTATTATAATTTGCTTATCTCTTTCAAAGTGCGTTGTTTAGACTTGGTATGCTTCTTCAATTTTTTCGTTCTTTGGCTGTTTGTTTTTATTTTGCTTGATACTCTTGTGATAATTTTTGTTGGTATGCTGCTTTGTTTTTTGTTGATGTGTGTTTTTGAGTTTGGGTTCTTTGATGATTTAGAGTGTTGCTGTTTTGTTGGTATGCTTGTTTGAATTATTTAATGTTGTATGCTGTGATTAAATATTTTTGTTGTTGGTTGTGATTATTTATTTTGTTTGCTTGTTGTTCTGGATGTTGTTTTCTGTTTGTTGTGTTGCTGTTGGAAAAAAATAGTAGAAAGAATAATTCTTTGAATTCTCCTTTTACTATTTTTTCCCCTGCCCCAGTGTCAAGTGTGGTGCCCCAACCCCTGCCCCAAGTGTGCCCCTGCCC
Organism: Effrenium voratum; assembly: GCA_963377175.1. Classification (NCBI taxonomy): domain Eukaryota; class Dinophyceae; order Suessiales; family Symbiodiniaceae; genus Effrenium; species Effrenium voratum. The sequence continues at coordinate 8,918 of CAUJNA010002848.1, read as the reverse complement.
CAGTGTGCCCCTGCCCCAAGTTTGCCCCTGCCCCAAGTGCGCCCCTGCCCCAAGTGTGCGTGTAAGTGTGCCCTGCCCCAAGTGTGCCCAAGTGTGCCCCTGCCCCACTCTGCCCCGAGCGTGTGCCCCGAGTGTGCCCCTGCCCCAAGTGTGCCCCGGCCACAAGTGTGCCCTGCCCAAGCGCCCCTGCCCCAAGTCTGCCCCTGCCCCTGCGCCGTGTGCCCCTTCCCTGCCCCAAGTGTCAAGTGTGCCCTTGCCCCAAGTGTCCAGTGTGGTGCTGCCCCAAGCGTGCCCTTGCCCCAAGTGTTCATAGTCGTTAACACTTATACCTTCTTCACTCAACTGACTATAAAAATCATCCTTACTCGGTAATTGCTCATCATCAAATTTATCAAATGAATTCATGTAGTCATAAGGATAAACGCCTTTATCAGTTAATAAATCTAGACATTTCTCACTCTTAATCACATCATTTTTACTACTGAACCTAAAATTATCATTCCAGTTTTCACGCAATAACCATTTACTTTTATCTTCTTCATCTGTATTATCATACTTACTCATTGAAACTAACTTATCTAATGAAGCAGTTAAAAACCCAAAAGTGTCTTTAACACTCAAACTTTCAAAACTGATATTAATAAATTGTTCACTGTTCTGAGCGATGACACCTATTTTATTGTTGTTACTTAATTTATCCGCATTTTGAATAATTAAATGACCGTCATAATTTTTCATGTTATGAAAGAATACTGGAATTTTAAAATATCTATTACAAAAATTAAGATTGAAAACATTATGAGCACAACCTCTATACTTACCTGTAAAATGACAATGGTCTCTAACTTTTCTATATTTCTCTGCTTCCTTGGCATTCTTATAGTTCATTCTAAACTTATCTCCACAAATAAAGCAGTTTTTAGCATTTTTAAAATCTTCTTTATCTTCATCAGTCATGTCTATTTTTTCGCTTTCTCCCATCTTCTCCTTTACTTCTGCCCTAATCTCATTAAGTTTTTGACAAAACACATCAACAGCATCTTTACCACGATACATAAATTCATAATTTGTATTATCAACAGCATTAACCATATTAAGCATAAAACCACATGGTTTATGCTCTTGATAAGAAAATGTGTTTTTATCTTCATCTTCATCAGGTTTTTTCAGTTCCTCTGTCAAACATTCAAAATCAGCATATAAAACAAAAGGACACCTTAACTTTTTGAAGTGATTCTTAAAACTAACTTTCTCATAAGGCTTAGGCATTACTATTTGTCGACCATCAACTTCCATGCATCCACCATCATAATGTTTATTTAATAATTCTTCATTTCTAAATCCATGATTACAATATTTACAAAAATAGGACTTACCATTATGATTACTTTTCTGATTATTAATAAGTCTGCTCAAACTTTTTATATACACATAATGACTGCAATCCTCATCATCAACTCTTAACAAATCAAAATGAAAAGACGCATCTTTATTTTTCAATTTTCTACTAATAACAATTTGTTCATTATCATCAATTTCATAAACATTAATGGATATTGATTTATTATGTTCTTCAAATATATCTATATCATTATTATTAGCAGGAAAACTCACACCATCAAAAATCAAATCACTTTCTATCTTCTTGTAATGAAACATCTTTTCAGGGTGTGCTTTATCACAAATTTTACAATATCCACACTCAATATAATATTTAAAACACTTGTCATCTTGATTTTTAATATTGATACATGCCTTTTTCTTTTTAATCCATTCTGGAAGTTCGATATATTTACCTGCTCTAGTCGGATTATATTTATGATACATGATATGAATATTATTAATATTGCTAATTATTAATCCTGACTGATACAAAGCCATATCTAAAATTCTTGTTTCAACATCAGGCCTCATTCTTTTCAAAGCATTCCTTAAATCCTCTTCATTTACAATAGTGTACGACCTTGACTTAACTGTTACGTTTCTCTCCTCATCAAATAAGTTCATAACTTTCATATTTATTGTAGCATTCAGTTTCATTCCTTTATTCTCTGTCAAGTATTCATTAAGTTTGTCAAATTGATAATTAAAATAAGTCAATCCGTTCAACTCTTTTAAATGAATGTTTGAAATTGTGTAGGCGTTGGCATATGCTCTAAAGGCGCTTCTTTCTTCTGTTATTACTGCTTTTTTCTTAATAGCATGTTTTAAAACCGTGCTTGCTCCTACTCTTTCTCTGATTTGATTTGCTTTGTAGTCATTAGTTTTCTTTACTGCTTCAAGTCTCTTACTCAATCTATTGCTTATTGGTTTTTCTGGATTATATCTATACTGGTTGTTTCCAATAATTATGGTTTTAAGTTTTTTACCTTTATTATTTACTTTGTATTCTCCTAAATTGTCTTTAAGAAGATACTTAACTATTTTAGTGTTTTCATCTGGCGGTAAATCTCTATTCATATTATTATCTATATAATTTAATTATGGTTTTTCTCTTTAAGTCTTTTTAAAGTCAAAAAATTCTAAGAACTACATAACTAATAATCAGTCTAATTCTTATTATTTTTAATTTTCAATTAGTAATAATTCATGGCGCAAATAATGTCTCTTCAAACCTTCTAATACATAGTATGTTTGTAATGTTATATCTTTTTCTATCTTTTCTATTTTGTATTTCCTTTCTGTCCACTTTGGGTTGGTTTCTTTCCTCGATGTATAATTACCTTTTCCTTTTTGGTATATTTTCACTGTGTCTGAAACAGATAATTTAGGATATTTCCTCATATGCTTTTGCTTCAGTGTAAGGTTTGCTTTTACCTTTGCTCTGTTGTCATCATCATGCGCTTCATTTGGTTTCATTCCAGTTGATGAGTGAATAGCGCTATTATATTTCTTTAATGTAGGTTTCAACATATCAGTCCATCTACCTTTAGTAAAGTGTATTCTGTCTCCTATTCCTTTTTTCATCGTTCCAATCAATCTCTCCACAATATTGGCATGTGTTAGCGTTGTTTTATGTATTATACCTAAATCATCTAAATATTTCTTTACTTCTGCTTTAAATGCTCCATCATCATCAGAAAAGATTTCCACAGGCTCACCCATAACTTTAAATGCTTCTTTCAAACCTTTCAAAACATTTGGACTGTCTCTTTGAAACATTGGATGCACAAAACCTAATTTACTGAAAGCATCTATTACAATCAACGCATAGCGTTCTTCATCTTCTTTCTTAAATATTTTCATATCCATAATATCTATTTGAAATTCTGCTCTGGCATAAGGCACTAAGAAACTGTTATAATTCTGATACGGTTTTATTTGCTTGTTAGGTTGCTTCTTCAACCACTTTGCCACTTCTTCTAATGTTACACTTGCTCCTTTCTCTTTTGATTGATTGTATAAGCTTTGTTTAGAACCATAACCTGTTTCTAAATCATAATAGATATTGCTCGTTATCTCCTCATTACTTAGTTTACTCATATATTGAAATTGGATTATATTAATTAAATTAAAATTAAATTATTATTATCCAATTAGACTTTACTTTTAGTACTCTGGCACTTTCTACTTTTTTCATGTCTTGATTTGTTAGAACTGTTGGCCATTGATTTTCCACAAATATTACATGTGTAAGGTTTATTAAGTTTTTCTTGAATATATTTTTTTATGATAATCCTTTTGATATTGTTTCTCTGTATTTTCTTTTGTTTCTTCGCTATCAGTAGACTTGGCAACACATCAGCATCTGAACTTTTATAATGTCTTTCAATGTCATCAACAAAACTACTATTCATAAATAACACATTCATAAAGTCATTATAATCATCTTCATCATGTATTCCTCCTAACAATCTATCTCTTCCATCATCTGAGTGTCTGCTATAGAATGGCATTTATCTTATAGAATAAAGTCGCTATTTCTTTAAGGCATTTTTTTTTATTTTATTTTTGTTATCATTATTTTATATTTTTTTCTTTATTCTTATCTTTATCCTTATCTTCATTTTCACTTTCAGCATCAGTAGGAATAGGTATTTCTGTTGGTGGTGCTATTTCATAATTAGAATTTTCTTCTGATGATGATGAATTAACAGTATGCGTTGAAGAACTATTAACAGTGATAGGTGGAGAACTATTAACGCTAATAGGGGGTTCTGTGTTTAACTCAACTTCCTCACTAACATTTGTATTCAACCAATTCATTATAGCAGTTGCTATATCGTATGATGTTACTAATGAATTCATTGTTAAATTAACTAATAACTCTGAACCTTGAATTGTAGTTAATGTAGTGTGATATGTTAAATGTGCTACTATTTGTCCTACACTAAAACCCGTCCTCAACATAAATTCTATAATCCTCATCAAAATAAATAATTTCTTTCTATATTTATCAATATCATCATCCTTTTTATCATCATCATCATCGTCGTCATCATATAAATCAGGGTCATATGTAAATGCTATTGCTTCTGCTTCAGCCTTGGTTATCAGTTTGCTTTTGAAACTCTTTGAAGAACCGCCTAATATTTTTGTTTCATCATCAACATTATAAGTTTGTGTCGCTTTATCATTTGGTAGGTCTGTTTGTGTTGCCTTGTTTTCTTTGTTAAGCGTTTGTGTTGCCTTGTCTGCCATCATAACTTGAGCGTTCATATATCTTTCTTTATTTTTATAATTCATTAAATCCATTTCATCAAAATCAAAATTATTCAATAACATATCTTTCTTGTATTTCTTCAATATAACTGTTGTTTTCATTTTGCTTGTGATTGCTTGTTTAAGCATTTCATCATAAGTAGGGCGTTTCCTTAACTCTTGCTTGTGGTTGTTAATCATTTTATATAATTATTGATAAATTATGTAAAATGAATTATTTTTCCTTTGTTGCCTTTCCTTTTCCTTTCATATCTTTCCAATCATTCATTCTTTTTCTTAACAATTCATCAGTTACTTCTGTTGTCCATTTCCGCTGTTTATAAGCTTCTCCACCAGTCCAACTAAATAAGTTCTACCGGTTTCTTTTTTACCTTTACCTTTTTTCTTTGTGTTTGAATATTGTTGTTCCTGTTCTTCAGTAAGTCCTGCTCCTCTTAAATATAATTGAAATAATATGTATTCTTCTTTTACTGTGCTTCCCTTCCAATGGTTTATATCTGTTGAATAGTCAATAGTTTCCTTATGTGTTCTCGTTTGTCTTGCTGGTAATGTGGATGAACTGCCAGCGGTGTCCATTTTTTGCTCTATTCTTTTTTCTGCTTCTTTTATTTCTATTAGTTCAGGACTGTTTTTATCTTCGTCATCTAATCGTTTCAATTCCAATCTTGCTCTTGCTATTTGTAAATTTGAAACTCTTTTTGGTTCAGGACTGTCTTTATCTTCATCAATAAATCGTTTCAATTGCAATCTTGCTCTTGCTTTCTGTAAATTTGAAACTCTTTTTGGTTGTAAATCTTCCAATGGTGGTAAATCTTCAGTATCGCTTGATTTTGCAGTTACCATTGACTGGATACTTGGTCTTCTCCCCTCTTGTCCTTCTAATTGTCTTGCTCGTTGTGCTCGTTCGTGTAGGTCTGCTATTTGTTCGCTACTAACTCTTTTTGAAATTTGACTGATTTGTCGTTCGTGGTGTTCCTCTGCATCATCCATTGTGGCACTTAGCGATTGTATTGCTTCATCTCTTAAATCATCCATTTCATCGTCTCTCGATATATCAAAATGTTCTGTTTGATTTTCCCCATCTAACATTTTTTGAAAGCGTTGTTGTCTCAAATCTACTGTATTATTATCATACACTGTTCCTAATGGACTATCACGAAAATAATAAGCGTTTCTGTCTATTACATCTATTATATTCTTATTTTTAAATTCTTCCTTTGTAATTTCCTTTATCAGTTCATTATAAGACGGTCTTAATCTCAATTGTGATTTTAATGTTTTCATCTGCGCATTGTCTAATCTCATTAGTATATTAAATTAGTTAGATTATATTTATTAATCTAATTAATTAATTTAATTATTTTTTTCAAAATCAAAATCTTGTCTTAATTGATTGATTATTCCTTTCTTCTTCTTAATCATTTCTGAATAGGATTTACCTGTTTCACTTGATGGGTGATGTCTCAATTTTTCACTTTCCAACCTTTGGATTTCATTAAAATACGCCTGTGCTTCTTCTTGATATCTTCTTTTATTTTGAAATACAGCATAATCTTTTTTAGCGCTATGACTTTCTAATTGTTCTTGTAATTCTTTCAAATATGTGTAATTAGGTTGGTGTGCCTTGTTGTCTCCTTCATAATAGTAATGTTGAGTTGATTTATACTTATTCTTCTTTTTTGGTTTGTTTGTTTCAAAAACTGCTTTTCTATCAATAACATCACTGATATTCGGTTTGTCTTTATTTTGTGGTTCTGTTATTCTATTTACAACGTTGTCATAAATTTCTCTACGACGCATAAGCAATTGTTTTTTATCAATAATCATTATATTAATAATAATTAGATTAAATAATTTTATTTGCTAAATTATTAATTTTTTGTTTATTTTTATTATCTCGTTCCATTTTAATATTATTGTATCTATCTTTTGCAGTTTCAAATACTTTATTAGCAGTTGTTTCTAAATGTTTTTTCAATCGTTCTTCAACTCTTCTTTCTATTTCTTGTTCATCAACTTTTGGTAAATTATCCTTCACTCTATTACAGACATCATATTTAAACTCTTCTGCTTGTTGTGGATGCATAATTTTTCTTCGAACAACTTTGTTAGGGTCTGGTTCTTTTTTAACTGGTATTCCATTACAGTTATGACGATATCTGAAAGTGTATTTTGTTAAATATTTTTTACATTTTGGACATTCCACTTTTTCAGTTGAGTATGTTTTAGACTTTAATTCTTGCTTTGGTGGTTCGTCTATATTGTTATCTGGTGTATTGTCTTTATTATTTTCTTCATTTATTATATTATTAGTTTCTACTTCTTTACTTTCTTCATTAATAATAGGTTCTTCTTTACTGTCTTCTACTTCTTTAGGTGCTTCATTATTTTCACTGCCTACATCTACTATTTCAATATTTTTAACCATATAATTAGTATATAATAAATATTTATATTAAAATATTTTAATATAATTAGTATATAACAAATATTTATAATAAAATATTTAACATATGCTTTTCTAACCTTCAAAAAATGTTAAACTAAAACTACTTGTTGTTCCATTCATATTTAAAACTCTACCCGATGCATCAGTAAATCTAAAATGAAGTCTATTCAATGAACGCATACTAACATCATTAGCATCATTTAAAATTAGTTCATTATCCTATATGAGGTTGCCGAATGATGTTAAAACTGGTACTTTCTTTATTATTGATGAAGTACCAAAACTACATAACTGGTTTCCGTTACTTAATTCATTACAATGAATATAAATATTTTTAACTGGTAAAAATGATATAAATCCACTAACAAACGGGTCTGCTGTACTATTTACTTTTTCAGTAGTATTTCCTAAAATGTCATTAATACTATTAGGATAATCTCTATCATAATCAACACCAACACTATAATTAGTTTGTAATTCTTTATCTGTATGGATTATAAAAAAGTAAGAAATATAATTACAACTTATAGTTATATTATTTGTTTTTAATGAATAACTACAAGTAAAAAAAATACTGTTTCCATCAGTTCCATTAGTAGCAGTGTTCAATTTATTTTGTAATTCGGTTGCTAATTCACTACCTACATAACTACCTTTATCAGGTGCTACAATAAAATAATATACTGGTGCTCCTATTACTATCCCTCCTAATGTTAAATATAATCTGTTATTTAAATTATCTTCAATTGGATAAAATGAATTAGCGATAGATACTTCGTGACAAATCATTTTAGTATTTGGTCCGCATTCTTGTTGCTCTCTTAAATTAATAACAAAATCTGATGTAGATTGACTGTCATTTAAATCACGATAAGCACTGTTGATATATACTTTACGAAATCTCATTATATTAATTAATTAGAAATTTTTATAATTTAATTATATATGAAAAATAAATATAAATATTATTTACAAGAAGGAAAATTAAAATCATACAATCCGCTTCATCAAGGTTATGAGTTGTCTTCAACAACTCATCAGCTTGATCAGTTGTCTTCAACAACTCATCAAGGTCATAGTGAAATGTATAGAAAAATAATTAATGAAATTCAACAAGAAAAATCATTATTCAAACCTAAATATAATAATAATTTATCTGACACAGAAGGATTAAACAAAGCATATACAAATGGTAAAGGTTATTATTTAGATAATAAAAAACTATATGTTGCTGGAACATTTGGTAAGTCTAATATTATATCAAATATTAATGATATTTTAAGTGATATTACAATTCCATTTGGCTTAAGTTCATTCAGTGAAAGTTATAGAGATATTAGCGATATACTTGATGAAAACCATAATATTAGCGAAGTTATTTCACATTCATTGGGTAGTAGCGCGAGTGCTAAATATTTAAAAGAAAATCCTGATAGAAATATTAGATTAACTACTTACGGCGCTCCTTTTATTTCAATGTCAAACAAAAACAATGACAACTACACAAGCCTACGAAATTTTGGTGATATAGTCAGTATTTTAGATAGAGGCAGTATAACATCAAATAGAGGAGGTTTTAACCCATTAACAAATCATCAACACTCATTATATGGTGATACTGGCAAGGATGTATCAAGAAGCATTGAACCTGTAAAGGAAATTTTGTAGTCTTATATATAATGCCTAATAATGATATAAAAAATACTATAAATCCTAAAAATAAAGTCAGTTATGATGACATTAAAAAGATTGTAGAGGATGAACCTAATTATAAGGTTGAAAATAATAATATTAAAAATAAATCTAA
>CAUJNA010002847.1:0-18106 GCA_963377175.1 Effrenium voratum | reverse complement strand
GCTTGCCTTGTGAGACCCATATGGCACATATAGCACGTATAGCAAGGGCCCGGGGGACTGTGAGGGTTTGGCACTGCGCCACCTGCCTGGCATAGAAGCCTCCCCGGCCGCGCCACTTGCGTGGCATAGAAGCCCCCGGCCGCGCCACCTGCCCGGCATAGAAGCCTCCAGCCTGCCAAGCCCGCGCCAAGGTCGGGATTCTTCCCAGGAAAAAAAATTCCAGTCCTCCCCGGACTGCAGCACGCTTTTTTTGCCAATGGCTGCGAGGCCCCAGGATTGCCTCCTTCAATCCTGTTGTGGCCCCAGGATTGCTCCCTTCAATCCTGTTGTATTGCTCCCTTCAGCCGACAACTGTGAAAAAAAAAATCCAGTGGTCCTGTGGGGGGACAACTGTCTAAAGTTTCGGCGAACCTGCCCGGCAGAGCCGCGCCAGCCCGCCGACATGGAGGCACGCAGCTGATGTCTCGTATCACCAACTACGAAGCAGTGTCCGATTATGTCGGAGACTGGCTCCATCGTGCGCAGGTCTCGCTTTTGACCGGCGCCACCGGCCAAATCAAATTGAGTCACATCCGAAAAAAAACCCTGGTGCGGGCCTGGTGCGGGCCTGGTGCGGGCCTGGTGCGGGCCTGGCGCGGGCCTCGCTTTCAGGTCACCCACGGGCTGTGTCACGATTTGACCGGCGCCATCGGTCAAATCATTTCGGCGAAAACATATGTAAACATGTTTGAAGGACCTGTCACGGGCAACATCCCGGAGGTCCTGGACAACGGAGAGGTGACTGACGGCACGCACGTCACCGCAGGGCAGCTGGCCCTCGCTCTCACGCCGTACGCTCAAGTAACGGACCTGGCGGTAAACACTGCGGCGTCCGGCAACAACGCGGCCGCCATCCAGTCCCTGGACGACAGAGTCACCGCAGAGCTGGCCTCCAAGCTGGACAGCAGCGCGCTGGCGCCGGCAATTGCGCCCCTAGCACCGGCGGCGGCCCTGGCCACCACGGACGGGCAGGTGGCCGCGCACGGAAGCAGCATCGCCGCGCTGCAGAGCTCGCTGACCACGGGCCTCTCCAACAAGGCAGACCAGTCGGCCTTCGCCGTGCTGGAGAGGCCACATGGTGTCGTGGTGGCCCAAGAGCACCCCGGACGGCGTGGACCTGAAGCTGTCCAACTACAGCACCACGGCGGCCATGAACGGCTCCATCGCCTCGGCCAACAACGCCACGCTGGCCACGGTGGCCGCCAACTACGGCCTCAAGACGGCGGTGGACCAGCACTCCCTAGACATAGCGGCGAGGATCACGCCGCTGGAGGTGGACACCAAGGTGGCCAACGCTCTCCTGGGGGCCGTCACCGCCGCGGCGCTGGCCTCCGAGCTCGCGAGCAGAGACGCCTCCATCTCGGGGCTGCAGGCCTCCAAGGCGGACGCCAGCGCCCTGACTGCTTACGCGCTGCAGTCGGCCGTCGACACTTCCTCTGAGGTGGACTCTAAGATAGCAGCGGCCCTCCTAAACGCAGTCACCACGGCGGCCCTGGACGCCGCCCTCCTCGGCAAGGCGGACGCCAGCGCGCTGGCCTCCCTGCTCTCCACGGTGGACGGGTTGGACACGCCGCTGGAGGTAGACACCAAAATCGCAAATGCCCTGCTGGGTCTCGCCACCGAGGCCTTCGTCGCAGCGCAGCTTGCTAGCCGGGACGCCAGCATCACGGCGCTCCAGGGGGCCACGGCCGACGCGACGCTGCTGGCCTCATACGCCACGAACGCCGCGCTCTCGGCCAGCGAGACCACGCTCCAGAGCGCCCTCGACGCAATCCTCGCGGAGCTCGCCGCCCTGCAGCTTTCCGGCGGCGGAGTTGTTAACGCGCCGGCCTGGGCGGGCTTCACAAATTGGGAGCTCCTTCGCGGAAGCAACGTCGTTCGCAACCTGCATTTCGTGGCTCCTCTCTCTGCTGCGCTGGCCAACGGCGACGACACGCTGAGCATCACGGCAGACTGCTACTCCACGGCGGGCACTGACGCGGCCCTCGCGGCTGCGCTGCTGGCCTACTACACCTCCTCACAAGTGGACACTCTGTTGGGAGACTACCGAACCGGAACGGCGCAGGACGCGGAGACGACCAGCGCCATCACGGCCGCACTGCTGGCCTACTACACCTCCTCACAAGTGGACGCCCTGTTGGGAGACTACCGCACGGGCGCGGCGCAGGACACGCAGACGCAGGCCGCCATCGCGGGCGCGCTGCTGGCCTACCGGACGGGGCCGGACCAGGACGTCTTCACAACCAACCAAATCACCTCGGCGCTGGTGGCGTACCGCTCAGCCGCAGACCAGGACACGGCGACGGCCTCGAGCATCCGCCGCGCGCTGCTAGTACTACACCTCGCGCAAGTTTCGACGGTCCTTGCGGCTAAGCTCGCTCCGGAGTAACGGAGGCGGTCGGCCCACTGCAATATGCGCCTTTCCGGACCGGCCGGAGGGGCGACGAGGTGGTGGCCGCCCTAGGAGAGCAGATCCTGGGCCCCACGGACGTCTCGCGGTCAAACTGGACGGTTCGCCCCAGCAGCGGCTGCAGCGTGGTCCTGGCCACGCACACCGCGGGAGTGAGCGTGGACGGCTACACCCTGACCCTGGCGGCGAACCCCTGGAACATTGTGCGCACCTACAACTTGACCCCCGGCCGAGAGCTCCTCTTCGCCTGCCGGTACCGGCTCGGCACGGCCTCCAACTTCGTGGTGTACATGTCAGAGGCAGACAACGTCTACGACCCCCTGTATGGCAGCTTCGTGGGCGACCAGGGCGCCTGGAGCACGGCCAAGATGTACTTCACCGTGCCTCCGAACGGAGTGGCGAAGCTGCACTTCGGGGCGCACTTCCAGGCGCCGGGCCTGCCCAACCAGACGGCAGGAACGGTGGACGTCTACGGCCTCCAGATCCTGGACGCAACCCTGGAGGCCGGCAACACAGCGGAGGAGGACACGGCGGCCTCGGCGCTGCTGCTGAAGCACGAGTTCCTCGACGGAGGGGCGGACGACGTCACGCTGGCAACCCTGGGCGAGGTGCTGCTGGAACCCACGCTCACCACGCTAGGAAATTTTCTGGTGCGCTCCAACAGCCAGAGCTCCGTGGCCTCGGCCTGCTTCACGGTGGGAGGCTTCCAGCTGGAGGGCTACGCCATGACCCTGAGCGCCTTCGCCTGGAACATCGTCCGCACCTACACGCTGACGCCGGGGAGACGCTTCTCCTTCGGCTGCCGGTACCGGCTGGGCACGGCCTCCAACTTGGTGATGTACGTCAGCGCGGCCGACAACGACTCCGTGGGCGTCACCGGCACCTTCCTCGGCACGCCCTCGCAGGGTGTCTGGAGCACGGCGCGCCTGGACTTCTCGGTGCCGCCGGGCGGAATCGCGAAGCTGCACTTCGGAGCCTTCGGCGGGTCTATCCCCGGGCTGGTGCAGCTGTCGGCGGGCACGCTGGACCTGTACAGCATGCAGATCAGGGCCAGCGCCTTCGAGGGAGAGTCGGTCTTAGTAACGGACCTGCTGGCGGACTCGCTCCCGCCACCAGCAGAATCTTGGGGTGTAGCTGTTCCGAGCTCAGGGCAAGTCGGCCGCCGAGGGGCCGAACGACCGGCTGCAGGCCGACCTCATCGACATACCCAGACCACGCGGGGGAAGACGAAGTACGCCCTGGTGGTGATGGACGTATTCACCCGGGAGGCTGCCGTGGAACCTCTGCAGAACAAGAACGCCGAGACGGTGGGCCGCGCCACCAAGCGCGCCGCGCGGGAGCTGACGGGGGACGACGGGAACTTTGTGGTCACGACCGACCTGGGCAACAAGTTCGCCACGCTGGACCGGGAGCTGCCCGAAGCCGTTGCACCGCACGAAGCGGCACCTGGACGACGTGAGCCGGCTGACGGAGGCCGTGCGCCGCCAGGTCCCTCAGCTGCGCTACGCGCGCGCCGAGCGTAGGGGCGTCGAACGCGCAGCGGGCGAAGTTGCCGCGCAGTAAGCCTTAAAGAGATGAAGACGCTTCGGGCCCACGGCTTCAGCCAGCGCCGCGCTTCGAGCAGGTGGTGGGCTTACAGAGAGCGAAGGACTGGCCACGTGGGTGGCGCGCAAGGGCGGGCAGTGGAGCGACCACTTCGAGCGGGCGGCCGGGGCCTACAACGCGCGGCCCCACGAGACGGTGCACGGCGCGCCCGAGGACGTGGAGAAGCAGCCGGCCACAGAGTTCAGGGTCCTCCAAGACAACGCCGACAAGTTCCAGCACAACAAGGACCTCACCGAGCGGCGCGTGAAGGCGGTGGAGGACGCTGGCGCCTTCCGAGCGCCGACGAACGCGGCGAGGAGCTTCAACCCTCAGTACGGCGACGTGCAGCAGCTGGGGGCCGTGGACTCCATGACCGTCCGCAGCACGGAGGGCGGGAGACCCTGCTGAAGCTGGCGCTGCCGGCGCCGCAGGGCAGCGGCAACGCGGCGGGCCGGCTGACGAGACGGGGCAGGCCGGCGGCTGTGAGGCAGCTGGACGACTTCCTGGCGCCTCCGAGGCCCAGGACCCTCGACTAGCCTCCTTTGAAAATGATTTTTGAGGCACTCTTCAGGCCTCCTCGTTTCCGAGGAAGCTTGATTGGACCCGTTTTGGCGCAAAAACCGTGCAAAACGAGCTATCCTTCCAGGCCGTACATACATGTACACCCTGGAAGAATAGCATTTCTGTTGCGCAAAACCGCACAAATGTCCCTTTAGGGTTTGGGGTCCTCGGCAAACCAAACGGGTTGGGCGGACCATTGAAAAACGAATCCCCCCGGAGCCGTTGGGCAGACCATTGAAAAAAAAATCCGAATCCCCCCGGGCCCGTTGGGCGAACCAGTACTTAAAAAAACAGACCCCTACCCCGCAGACCCGTTGAGCGAACCAGTACTTAAAAACGAATCCCCCCGGGCCCGTTGGGCGGACCATTGAAAAAAAAATCCGAAACCCCTCCCGGGCCCGTTGGGCGGACCATTGAAAAAAAAACCCGACCCCTACCCCGCAGACACGTTGGGCGGACCATTGAAAAACGAATCCCCCCAAGCCCGTTGGGCGGACCATTGAAAAAAAAATCCGAATCCCCCCGGGCCCGTTGGGCGAACCAGTACTTAAAAAAACCGACCCCTACCCCGCAGACCCGTTGAGCGAACCATTGAAAAACGAATCCCCCCAAGCCCGTTGGGCAGACCATTGAAAAAAAAAATCCGAAACCCCTCCCGGGCCCGTTGAGCGAACCATTGAAAAACGAATCCCCCCAAGCCCGTTGGGCAGACCATTGAAAAAAAAATCCGAATCCCCCCAAGCCCGTTGGGCGGACCATTGAAAAAAAATCCGAATCCCCTCCCGGGCCCGTTGGGCGAACCATTGAAAAACGAATCCTCCCGGGCCCGTTGGGCGGACCATTGAAAAAAAAAACGACCCTCCCCCCAAACCCGTTGGGCGGACCAACACTAAGCCAAAACCCCCGGGCCTGCTGGGCGAGCCAGTACTTGAAAAAACCTGAACCCATAATCAAGCAGAAAAACTAGCAAAAAGTCAACCGGCTGAAGGGTGCAATCAGGGTGCAATTAGGGTGCAATTAGGGTGCAATCAGGGTGCAAAAGAGTGCAACCCAAAAAGCCTGCAAAAACACGCAAAAACGGGCAAAAGAGAGGGAGAGGATGAGAAAAGGGTGCAATCAAACAAGCAGAAAAAACGTGCAAAAGCCAACCGGCTGAAGGGTGCAATCAGGGTGCAATTAGGGTGCAATAAGGGTGCAATCAGGGTGCAAAAGGGTGCAACCCAAAAAGCCTGCAAAAACACACAAAAACGGGCAAAAGAGGGGAGGAGGATGAGAAAAGGGTGCAATCAAACAAGCAGAAAAACGTGCAAAAAGCCAACCGGCTGAAGGGTGCAATCAGGGTGCAATTAGGGTGCAATTAGGGTGCAATCAGGGTCAAAAGGGTGCAACCCCAAAATCGTGCAAAAACACACAATAACAGGCAAAAGAGGGGGAGGAGGATGAGAATAAGGGTGCATCAAAAAAGCAGGAAAAACTAGCAAAAAGTTCAACCGGCTGAAGGGTGCAATTAGGGTGCAATTATAAGGGTGCAATCAGGGTGCAATCAGGGTGCAAAAGGGTGCAACCCAAAAAGCCTGCAAAAACACGCAAAAACGGGCCCAGTTCCGCGAGCCAGTACCGAGCGCAGGTTGGGCGAGCCAGTACCGAGCGCAGGTTGGGCGAACCAGTATCAAACCTGAACGGGTTGGGCGAACCAGTATCAAAACGGGGTTGGGCGAACCATTGAAAACGAATCCCCCCGGGCGCGTTGGGCGAACCATTGAAAAACGAATCCCCCCGGGCCCGTTGGGCAGACCATTGAAAAACGAAACCCCTCCAGGCGCGTTGGGCGAACCATTGAAAATCGAACCCCCCCGCAGACCCGTTGGGCGGACCATTGAAAAAAAACCCGACCCCTACCCCGCAGACCCGTTGGGCGGACCATTGAAAAACGAATCCCCCCCGGGCCCGTTGGGCAGACCAGTACTAAGCCAAACCCGGGCCTGCTGGGCGAGCCAGTACTTGAAAAAAAAAATCTGAACCCATAATCAAGCAGAAAAACTAGCAAAAAGTCAACCGGCTGAAGGGTGCAATCAGGGTGCAATCAGGGTGCAATTTGGGTGCAATCAGTGTGCAAAAGGGTGCAATCCCAAAAGCCTGTAAAAACACACAAAAACAGGCCAGAAGCGTGGGTGCCAGAGGACACGCTCCCAAAACAAGTAAAAAAAATAGTCAAAAACCAGCAAAAAGTCAACCGGCTGAAGGGTGCAATCAGGGTGCAATTAGGGTGCAATTAGGGTGCAATCAGGGTGCAAAAGGGTGCAATCCCAAAAGCGTGCAAAAACACGCAAAAACAGGCTTAGTTGGGCGAGCCAGTATCAAAACGAGGTTTGGCGGACCAGTATCGAGCGCGGGTTGGGCGGACCAGTATCAAGCCCCAGCGGGTCGGGTGAACCAAGCCCAACCCGCTGGGTGTCAAAAAACTCAACAAAAACCCACCGCTGTCCCTCTTAGCCAGTTTCGGCGTTGGATGACAGCGCCAAACAACCGGCAAAATCTTCACATTTTCCGACGCCGGCGCCGGCCCAGCCAGCCGAACATTGCCCCGGCCCAGGGAGATTCGTATGACCGTATGACCGTATGATCCGTATGATTCGTATGACCCGGCAAGCCTGGCATTGAAGCCTCAGCCCGAGTCATACGAATCATACGGATCATACGGATCATACGGTCATACAGTGACGGCTCGGCGCTTCGGGAGTGACAACCTGATGACCTGCCTGGCATCGAAGCCTCTGCCAGGTATCGAAACGAGGTTGGGCGAGCATCAAACCCGTTGGGCAGACCAGTGCTTAAAAATCCAAAACCCCTCCAGACCTGTTGGGCGGACCAGTACCCAGCCCAACTCCACCATGGGCGAGGCAGTACTTAAAAACCGACAGCCCCCCCAAACCCGTTGGGCGGACCAATGCTAAGCCAAAAACCCCGGGCCCGCTGGGCGAGCCAGTACTTGAAAAACCTGAACCCGTAATCAAGCAGAAAAACAAGCGAAAAGTCAACCGGCTGAAGG
Organism: Effrenium voratum; assembly: GCA_963377175.1. Taxonomy (NCBI): domain Eukaryota; class Dinophyceae; order Suessiales; family Symbiodiniaceae; genus Effrenium; species Effrenium voratum. The sequence goes on along the minus strand of CAUJNA010002847.1, from coordinate 10,463 downwards.
GTGCAATCAGGGTGCAATTAGGGTGCAATTAGGGTGCAATTAGGGTGCAAAAGGGTGCAACCCCAAAAGCGTGCAAAAACACACAAAAACAGGCTAAAAAGGGTGAGTGCCAGAGGACGCACTCCCAAACGAGCAAAAAAAACAATCAAAAAACAAGCGAAAAGTCAACCGGCTGAAGGGTGTAATCAAAAGGGGGCGCAACCCCAAAATCGTGCAAAACAGGCAAAATCGGGCCCAGTTGGGCGAGCCAGTATCGAGCGCGGGTTGGGCGAACCGATCAAACCAGCGGGGGTTGGCATGGGCAACCCGTGCAAAAAACCGTGCAAAAGCTATTCTTCTAGCGTCTATATTGATATAGGCACTGGAAGAACAGGATTTTTTCAGCGCAAAACCGCATGGGTTTGGCTCCACTCCCCCCCCCAGCTCCATGCTATATGTGCTATATGTACTATATGGACGCCAACCCGCTGAACCTCCACTCTCCCCCGGGTCCTTGCTTTATGTTGCTATATGGGTCTTACAAGGCAAGCCGCTGAACCTCCACTCTCCCCAGCTCCATACTATATGTGCTATATGTGCTATATTATTCTGTACGCGCTTTAAAATATACTATAAGTAGTAAGGAAAGGCTGCTTATACTACCCTAATTCATTTGGATTTTTGGTCCCAAAACCCTGCAAAACAGCCAAATTCTTCAACCCGCTGAACGTTTTTCCGATGTCACCGGTCTTTGTCACCACTCCGTTTTTGGTGCAAAAAGCGCTGAAAACGGCGAACTCCGACAAGTGCGTTTTTCGTGTCCGGCGTCAAAAGTGCTGCCTGGGCCTCCAAATTCGCTCGTTTTCCTCCGAAAACCGGCTCCAGGTGTTCGCCATGCTCCGAAATCCGTATTCTGCCTCGAAAAACCTGCGAATTCCAGCCCGCTGAGCTTGTCACCGCCGAAGTCACCGGTCTCTAACACGTCAGCCTGCCGAGGCACACCACAGAGTCAGCCAGTGTCTGACGCGGCAGCCCGCCGAGGTGCTCCTGAGTAACACGTCAGCCTGCCGAGGTTCTCCCACGTAACGCGTCAGCCTGCTGAACTAGTCACCGCCGATGTCACCGGTCTCTAACACGTCAGCCCGCCGAGGTGCCGGGGAGGATGGAACCTCCGAAACGTCGCTCCGGAGACCAACGCCTTTGCCATGTCACCATGGGCTCTCGTGCCTAAAAGGGTCTCGGGCTCGGGTCCGCCCCTGATCGCCCTAAGAGTCAATAATGGAACCGGGTGATTCATCAATGGTTCATGAATGGACAAGGTTGGTTCATGAAAGGGGCAAGGTTTCAAACGTTTCTTTGACCGACATTTTCGGCCAATTCATCGCATCATGCCCAGTGTCCGATTTTATAGGTCGCTGCGTTACTTCGCGTACTGGTAGCACGGGGTGATACTGCCATCCAGTCCCTGGACGACAGAGTCGCCGCAGAGCTGGCCTCAAAGCTGGACAGCAGCACGCTGGCGCCGGCGATTGCGCCCCTAGCAACGGCTGCGGCCCTGGCCACCACGGACGGTCAGGTGGCCGCGCACGGAAGCAGCATCGCAGCGCTGCAGAGCTCGCTGACCACGGGTCTCTCCAACAAGGCAGACCAGTCGGCCTTCGACGTGCTGGAGGGCGTGGTTGCCTCCAAGAGCACCCCGGACAGCGTGGACCTGAAGCTGTCCAACTACAGCACCACGAGCATTCTTCGCGGCCATGAACGGCTCCGTCGCCTCGGCCAACACCGCCACGCTGGCAACGGTGGCCGCCAACTACGGCCTGAAGACGGTGGTGGACCAGCACTCCCTGGACACAGCGGCGAGGATCACGCCGCTGGAGGTGGACACCAAGGTGGCCAACGCTCTCCGTCACCGCCGCGGCGCTGGGGGGCCGTCACCGCCGCGGCGCTGGCCTTCGAGCTCGCGAGCCGAGACGCCTCCATCTCGGGGCTGCAGGCCTCCAAGGCAGACGCCAGCGCCCTGACTGCTTACGCCCTGCAGTCGGCCGTGGACACTTCCTCGGAGGTGGACTCTAAGATAGCGACAGCCCTCTTGGACGCAGTCACCACGGCAGCCCTGGACGCCGCTCTTGTCGGCAAGGCGGACGCCAGCGCGCTGGCCTCCCTGCTCTCCGCGGTGGACGGGTTGGACACGCCGCTGGAGGTAGACACCAAGATAGCAAATGCCCTGCTGGGTTTCGCCACCGAGGCCTTCGTCGCAGCGCAGCTTGCTAGCCGGGACGCCAGCATCACGGCGCTCCAGGGGGGCAAGGCCGACGCGACGCTGCTGGCCTCATACGCCACGAACGCCGCGCTCTCGGCCAGCGAGACCACGCTCCAGAGCGCCCTCGACGCAATCCTCGAGGAGCTCGCAGCCCTGCAGCTTTCCGGCAGCGGCGGAGTTGTTAACGCGCCGGCCTGGGCGGGCTTCACGACTTGGGAGCTCGTTCGCGGAAGTAACGTCGTTTGCAACCTGCATTTCGTGGCTCCTCTCTCTGCTGCGCTTGCCAACGGCGACGACACGCTGAGCATCACGGCAGACTGCTACTCCACGGCGGGCACTGACGCCGCCATAACAGCAGCCCTGCTGGCCTACTACACCTCGGCTCAGGTAGACGCGCTGTTGGGAGACTACCGCACAGGGGCAGCGCAGGACGCTGAGACGACCAGCGCCATCACAGCAGCGCTGCTGGCCTACTACAACTCGGCGCAGGTAGACGCGCTGTTGGGAGACTACCGCACGGCAAGCGCGCAGGACACGCAGACGCAGGCCGCCATCGCGGGCGCGCTGCTGGCCTACCGGACGGGCCGGACCAGGACGTCTTCACAACCAACCAAATCACCTCGGCGCTGGTGGCGTACCGTTCAGCCGCAGACCAGGACACGGCAACGGCCTCGAGCATCGCCGCCGCGCTGCTCAGCTACTACACCATCGCACAAGTAGACGGCCTCCTTGCCGGCAAGCTCGGAGTCACGGAGGCAGCCTCGGCGCTGCAGATAGCAGTGCGCTTTCCGGACGACGGAGGGGCCGACGAGGTGGTGGCCGCCATAGGAGAGCAGATCCTGGCCCCCACGGACGTCTCGCTGTCAAACTGGACGGTTCGCCACAGCAGCGGCTGCAGCGTGGTCCTGGCCACGCACACCGCGGGCGCAGTGAGCGTGGACGGATACACCCTGACCCTGGCGGTGAACCCGTGGAACATCGTGCGCACCTACAACTTGACCCCGGGCCGAGAGCTCCTCTTCGCCTGCCGCTACCGGCTCGGCACGGCCTCCAACTTCGTGGTGTACATGTCCGAGGCAGACAACGTCTACGACCCCCTGTACGGCAGCTTCGTGGGCGACCAGGGAGCCTGGAGCACGGCCAAGATGTACTTCACAGTGCCTCCGAACGGAGTTGCGAAGCTGCACTTCGGGGCGCACTTCCAGGCGCCGGGCCTGCCCAACCAGACGGCAGGAACGGTGGACGTCTACGGCCTCCAGATCCTGGACGCAACCCTGGAGACCGGCAACGCGGTGGAGGCGGAGGAGGACACGGCGGCCTCGGCGCTGCTGCTGAAGCACGAGTTCCTCGACGGAGGGGCCGACGACGTCACGCTGGCCACCACCGGTCCAGCGTGCCCGCCGACTGCTGCACCAGCCCGGGGATCGAGCCTCCGAAGGCTCCGAAGTGCAGCTTCGCGATTCCGCCCGGCGGCACCGAGAAGTCCAGGCGCGCTGTGCTCCAGACGCCCTGCGAGGGCGTGCCGAGGACGGTGCCGGTGACGCCCACGTAGTCGTTGTCGGCCGCGCTGACGTACATCACCAAGTTGGAGGCCGTGCCCAGCCGGTACCGGCAGCCGAAGGAGTAGCGTCTCCCGGCGTCAGGGTGTAGGTGCGCACAATGTTCGCGAAGGCGCTCAGAGTCATGGCATAGCCCTCCAGCTGGAAGCTCCACGTTGAAGCTGGCCGAGGCCACGGAGTGCTCTGGATGTTGTGTGCGCACCAGAAGTTGCCGTAGCGTAGTGTCGTGGGCTTCCAGCAGCACCTCCGAGCCAGGCAGCAGCATGCAGATCAGAGCCTCGGCCTTCGAGGGAGAGTCGGTCTCCGTGACGGACCTGCTGGCGGACTCGCTGGCCCTCACGGGCTCGGCCACGCTGGACGGGCTCACCGCGCAGGGCAACGTGGGCTGCGACCAGCTGCTGTGCAACGACGTGAACTGCACCGACGTGTTCACCACGGGCGTGGACGCCTCGGGCGCAGTCTCCTGCGCTGCGCTCACGGCCACCGGCACCGTCGCCGGGGCCGCGCTGTCGTCCGCGGGGGCCGTGTCAGGCAGCTCGCTGAGCATCAGCGGCGCGGCCAGCGTGGGCCTGCTGAGCTCCGCCACGGGAATCACGTGCAGCACGTTGACCATCAACAACACGGCCAACGCCGGGAACTTCACCACGGTGGGCGACGTGTCCACGGGGACATTGACGGCCTCGGGCGCAGCAACCGTGGCGAGCTTCGCGGCCACCGGGGCGCTCACGGGCGCCACGCTGACCACACCGGGGCGGCCTCCACGCTGGACTGCGAGAGCCTGGACTGCACCTTCACGGAGTGTCGACGGGCAGCGTGGTCTGCGGCGACGTGACGAGCTCGGGCATCGTGACCAACCTCCGACTTCTCGGACTCTTCCAGCTGCCCTGCGAGAAGGACGTGCTGTCGGCATCTTCGCCGAGGAGGTGCGAGAGTTCAAAGTGTGGCGCAACGCCCCCATGCGCGTGCTGAGCTCGCAGGGCGACCTGGTGGACAGCTGGCTGCTGGGCAACCAGAGCGCCAGGGTCTTCCTGGAGCGGGACGGCGGGGCGCACCAGTGCGAGCTCATCATGATCAACGATGAGCGCTGGCTCTCTCTATACACAAAGGTTTCCAACTGCCACAATATTGCAGCTACAGACCCAGCAGAGCTCGTCCGCTCAGGAAACGACCTTGTCCTGCGAAGAATTTCAAGTCCAGAATTGCTCCTGCAGCCACGGCGCTGCAACGTAACGCTCCCTCGATTTGCTTGCAATTTGCCTTGTAGCCTCACTTCTGCACGCCAACTTTTTTTTGCAGGCGGTGTGTAGAAGTGAGGCTGCGTGAATTCCTGCGCAAGCTTTGCTGGTCCGTAACTGCAATTTTGTTGGAGTAGGCAAGCCTTGTGCATACCGGGCTTCCATCAGTCTCCGCGTGCTTTCTGTGCCTCTCTGGGCCGGACCTTGGATTTTTTTTATCTAAAAATCTAAATGCTTCCATCCCTGGCAGGCAGTCTTCCGCGTGCTTTCCGTGCTCCGGGGCCGGGCCGGCTTTCCGGTTAAGTCTCGCTTGCCTCTGCTGCCGCCGCAATCTCGTCACAGAGCGCCGCTGGAATGCTGTACAGCAGCTCACGGGACTGCCTGCGAACGTTCTCGTAGCGCTGGCCGATTTTCCGGGGACCCCTTTGTGCGGCGCGTGCGTGCCTGCCGTTCTCCCAGGCCTCGCAGCGGTTGCCGGGCCCGCAGAGTCCGCAGCTGGGCGCCCAGCGCATGTTCGTCCAGATGCCACAACTCACCCATAAACTTCAGCTGCATGCCTTAAAAGGACGCATGGGGAAGATCAAGCTGTTTCCTACGACAGAGTATAGCAGTAAGCAGCCCTCTGACCCCGTGGTGCCCCTGGTGCCATGCACGGGCATCTTCCTCGGGCCATCAAAATCGGGCAAAACCGTGGCTCTGATCAGATTCTGGAGCAGTATCGCGGCGTCTTTGAGAGAATTTACGTCTTCAGCCCGAGTGTGAACATAGACGACGGCTGGATCCCCGTCAAGAAGTACAGTGAGGGGGAGCTGGGGGTGAACACAGAGCGGGAGCAGACGTATTGGGACGAGTGGGACGAGGCGGCGCTGCGGCGCATCATCCAGCAGCAGCGCAAGATCACGGAGGCGTCCAAGAAGGTGGAAATGAAGAAACTGTACCAGGTGCTTGTAGTCATCGACGATTTTGCTGACACGCCGCAGCTGCACAAGCCTCACGGCGCCCTGGACACTCTCTTCATCAGGGGCCGGCACATGCAGATAAGCACCTGGGTGAGCTCGCAGAAGCTGAGGCTCATCAGCGCAGCCGTGCGGGTGAACATGCAGTTCCTCTGCTGCTGGAGGCTGCGCAACCAGCACGAGCTGGACGCCGTGGTGGAGGAGCTCAGCGCCCTGCTGCCGAAGGAGCAGCTCTACCGGCTGTACGAGCAGGCGACGCGGGAACCTTACAGCTTCCTTTTCGTCTACTACCTGAAGCCGAGGAATGAAATGTTCTTCAAGCGCTTCGAAGAGCGCTTCGTAATTGAAAACGCCGATGGGAGCGGCGCTCAGCTTCCTGGGCCAGAAGCTGTTCGCCAGCTCCACGCTCATAAACGCGAGGTGTGAAAACATCTCCTGCTGCACCTCCGTCGCAGCCGTCCAGCCCGTCGTCCGCAGAACGGGCGGCTTCCTTAGAAAAGGCATGACGACTATCTACGTGGACAGCCGCAAGAGGGTGGCCGGCTCGGACAGCGACTTCGAGGTAGACCTGGGAGAGTCGCTGCACCTGCAGAGCGACGCCCGGCTCGCCGTCTACAAAATCCGCCTGGCCGACAGCTTCCTGTCCACGGACCGCGGCCGCTACCTCTACTGGGTTGACGCCGCGCTCGGCACGCTGAATTGGGCGCTACTGCCCGAGGGCGCTTACACGGGCACCCGGCTGGCCGCCTGGGTCAGCTCCAACTTTGCCACCGCCACCTATAGCGAGACCACAAACAGTCTGAGCGTTGCCTACGACGGCAACCCTGATCCTGAAGCTGCGCCAGCAATTTCCTAACGCAGCGGACTACCCTGCTGCGCCGCCCGCCTCTCCCACCAAGCCCTTCAGCGTGGACCACATGCTGGGCCCGAGCTTCGTCTCCGGCGGGCAGCAGGTCTTTGAGTTCGTCCGCGATGGCACACAACGAGGTCTACCTGCGCTGCGCCCAGCTGGCCAACGCCAGCAGAGTGCTGGGCAACCTGGGCGACGACATCCTCTCCAAGATCACGCTGAAGAGCGGAGTGGGTACCATTGAGGAGACGGGCTCAGACGACGGGCACTTCATGGCCCTTAGGGGCCCGGTTACCCTGAGGCACATGCGCTTCCGGCTGACCGACCTGGACGGCAACGTCGTCCGGCTTCGCGGGTCGTCTTTGTCGTTCGTGTTATATCTTGACCACGTATAATTAAATGGAGCCGACCGAACAAGAGGTGCATGAGGCGGAGGCGCAAGAGGCGCACGCTGCGCCACACGCTGCGCCACACGCTGCGCCACACGCTGCGCCACACGCTGCGCCGGAACCGAAACGGCGGGGCAGGCCCCCTGGGAGCAAAAACAAACCTAAGCAGGACGTGCCTACTGAGCCGGCTGCTCCAAAGCGCAAGCCAAAGCCGCTCCCACTTGAGACGCCGGCGGAGGCTCCGGTTGAGGCACCGGCTGAGGCACCGGCTGAGGCACCACCAGAGGCTCCACCGGTTGAGGCGCCTCAGCTCACAAGAGAGCAGCAGCGCGCCCTGCGCATGCTGGAGAGGCAGTCCGCTTATGACCGGCTGACCACGGGCGCAAGCGTACTGGTATAAAAGCAAGATGATGTCGATTGAACCTCGCAACGAGCCGCGGATGCTCCGGTGGTTCCGCAGAACGTACCCCAGCTACAACCTGCAGCCGCTGCTGCTGAAGCGCTACCGAGAACTGGAGGAGGCGCGGGCCTTCAACTCCTGGCTGGGGGAACGCCGGCTAGCCCAGGAGGGGCAGCGGCACCTGGACGACGTGAGCCGGCTGACGGAGGCCGTGCACCGCCAGGTCCCTCAGCTGCGCTACGCGCGGGCCGAGCGCCGGGGCGTGGAACGGGCGGCGGACGACGTTGCGCAACAGTAAATGAAGGCGCTTCGGGCACACGGCTTCAATCAGCGCCCGCGCTTTGAGCAGGTGGTGGGCTACCTAGAGCGGAATGAGCCGCTGCCCCTGGATCAACCGGACCGCAAGGCCACCTCGTTTGTCACAAGCCTCTTCTACCTGGACGATTTTGTGCAGTCCAGCGAGGACCCCAACCCCCGGCCCTTGCAGCACACGCCTCTGCAAGCAATTCCCGAGGAAGGCTTCCGCACTCCCGCAAGGCCACGGACGAGGACGTGCGCCTTGCGCGGAGGTACCAAGGGTACGGCGGAACCCGCTTTGTTGAGGATGACCTGGCAGGAGACCCCGAGGCCGGCGCCTTGGCCAGCAACGGGCAGGGGCCGCCCTCCATCACGGACCGTCTGCGCAGCACTGCAGACGGCGCGCAGGCGGCAGCGGACCTCATAGGCGCAGGGGCAGCGGGGACTTGCAGCCGCGCAGGCTTTCCGCTCTCAGCTGGTGCAGGACGCAGCTGAGTACGTGCGCCTGAACGTGCTGCCCCGTCCGGGCCAGGCGCAGCCGCCTCCGCAGATCATAGGCCGGCCCAGTGACGTGGAGCGCCTCCTGGACGAGGCGGGGCAGCGCGCGCAGGAGGTGGAGCGCGGCGCACAGGCCGTTGAGGAGACGGCGGCCGTGGCTGCGGAGGAGGGCGAGGTTGCCGTTGCCGCCTGAAACAGACTGGGCGCGGTGCGACCGAAACCACTGCGCGGCCTCATGCCGTTTAGGCGGTCACGAAAGAGGATCGTACTCACTGGGGATGCGGTCTTTCAGCTCTGATCACGCCATATTCCGTGGGCGGAGCCTTCGGGTACCTGGGGGGGCTGGCTGAAGGAGCAGCAGCCCTGGCGCCCACCGCGGGCGAGGTTGCTGGAACGTTGGCTGGTGCGGCGGGAGTTGGCGCGGCGGCAACGGGGGGGCTGGCCGTGGGCATTGCGGGCGGCGCAGCCTACGGTCTCGCCCGCGGCACGGGCTGGGTGCTGGAGAACACGCTCTTCCGGCCTCAGCAGGGCAGCGAGGACGCGGCCGTGCAGGACGTCCGGTCCGCCAACAACATGAACGACGCCACTCAGCCTCAGCACTTCACGCTGCGCGCCGGCAGCAGCACGTCCGGCAGCCCCGCAAGCAGCCGCGCCTCCTCGCAGTCCGGCTTCCGCGTTCAGGCGCAGTCCAACACGCCGCGCCCCTTCTCCTGGGGCCTGAACCCCGTGGCCCTGCCCCAGTCCCAGAGCTCGCGGGCAAGCTCCAGTTCCGGGCAGTCACGCCGGAGCCTGCCTCCGCCCAGCTGTGACCAGCTGGCACGAGACATCGAGGCTGCCTAAAAAAAAATCCAGTCGATTTTGCTCCTTCGCCGTACGAGTGAAAATGCGTGTCGTGGTACATGTAAAGAAGCATGGAGGTAGTCACCGCCGGAGCCCAGGATGAGCTGATGCACAGCCTGGACTACAAGCTGAAGACGAGCAACACCAGCTACGTGACGGCGCGGCACGACGTGCAGTACTTCCCGAGCTCGCTGAGCTCGTTCTCCCCCACAACCTCTCGGGTCTGCCGCATCCCGCTGACCAGCGGCACGTCCTTCATCGACCCCGAGTCGATCAAGATCGCCTTCCGCGTCAGGAACACGGACGGCACCAACCCGCTGGCCCCAGCCACGCCCAACCCCGCCTGCTTCGTCCAGCGCGTCCAGGTCTTCGCCAACGGCCAGCGCTGCGACGACATCAACTATTACGGCCGCACCGTGGCCGTGCACGACTTGTTGAAGGGCCGGGAGTACAACCGCAACAAGGCCATGGAGGGTTTCGACGAAGTCAACGACCCCCGCATCGCCCGCGCGGTGCACCAGGGCGGCTACGCGGACGTGCTGCTGCGCCCCACCATGGTGGGCAACCTGCGCTGCGGCAAGATGCTGCCGCCGCAGCTGAACCTGGTGATAGAAATTGAGTTTGCGGACGCCACCACTGCGCTGTGGTCCGAGAACGCCGGGGCGCACCCGGCGGGGGCCACGCTGAGCACCGACTTCGAGATCCAGAACGTCCGAGTTCTGGCCTCTCAGGTCGTCCTGGACTCTGCGCTGGTGGAGTCCTTCAACCGGGTGCTCCTCTCAGGAAGGTCCCTGGTGTTCAGCTACCCCACGGTGCACACGCAGCAGTCCAGCGTCCCGAACGGAGTCGCGGAGCACAACGTCACCGTGGCGCGTGCCTTCACGAAACTCATGGGCGCGTTTGTGACTTTTTGGGACAACGACGCGGGCTCTAAGATCCACTTGCTGGCCAACCCGGGGCAGGACGTGGCCCCCATCGGCGCGGCCAGGCAGGAGGACAGCCTCCTGGAATCGCAGATGCAGCTGGGCAGCCTGCAGTACCCTCACACTCCTATGAAGGGAGCCTCGGAGCACTTCCATTTCCTCTCGGTCCTTGCGGGTACTTACGACGACACGGTGCGCAACATTGACATCGGCCGTGTGGGCTAACTGCGCCACAGCTTCATTGCCGGCTTTCCGACGGAGCGCGTGCCCAAGATGC